>JAJQZP010000258.1:0-14378 GCA_025403435.1 Artocarpus heterophyllus | reverse complement strand
GCCGTCTTGACATCCATCTGCCAAATCTCGTAGTCGAGAGTGGCAGCTATGGACAAGAGAATCCGGATGGACTTAAGCATGGCTACAGGCGAAAAGGTTTCCTCATAATCGATTCCTTCCTTTTGCGTATAACCCTTAGCTACCAGTCTAGCCTTAAAGGTTTCGACTTTTCCATCCACTCCTCTTTTCCTCTTGTAGATCCACTTACACCCTATGGGTTTTACCCCTTCGGGAAGATCCACAAGCTCCCAGACCCGATTAGTCTCCATAGACTTCATCTCAATGTTCATGGCCTCTGTCCAGAGTCTTGAATCAACATCCTCCATAGCTTCTGCGTAAGTATAAGGATCCCTGTCATGTTCATCCGGTTCAGCCAAAAAGACCTCCCCATTGAACATATACCTCTCAGGTTGACGACCGATCCTCCCACTACGCCGAAGCCCCTGAGGTTGTTGTTCAGGTTTGTTTGGTTTTTCTACACCGATCGGAATGGTTTCGTTCGGAACCTCCGGAGTAAACGAATTACCCCTTAACTCCTCAAGCACCACTTTACTTTGAGGTTAAAGTCGTTCATGTAACTCTCCTCAAGGAAAGTTGCATTAGTTGAAACCACGACTTTATTTTCCTTTGGGTTATAAAAATAACCCCCTTTAGTCCCTTTTGGATATCCTACAAACACGCAAACTTCTGAACGTGCTTCCAACTTATTCGGATCCTTAAACAGGACATGAGCTGGACATCCCCATATGCGAATATGGTTTAAGGATGTCTTCCGTCTTGTCCACAACTCGTGAGGAGTTTTAGGGACCGATTTTGAAGGCACATTGTTCAAAAGATAACATGCGGTTTGTAGTGCATATCCCCAAAAGGATAAAGGCAATGATGAATAACTCATCATGGACCGAATCATGTCCAACAAAGTCCTATTCCTTCTCTCCGCTATGCCATTCTGCAGTGGAGTGCCGACGCAATCAAATGGGATAAAATCCCATTATCTAATAAGTGTCCAAGAACTCATCAGAAAGGTATTCTCCACCTCGATCAGATCGAAGTACCTTTATGGGCCTACCCAATTGCTTTTCCACTTCAGCCCGAACTCCCTGAATTTATCATAAGTTTCGCTTTTGTGGTGCATTAGGTACACATACCCATATCTAGAGTAATCGTCAATAAAAGTAACGAAGTACTCATACCCTCCTCGTGCCCGGATGTTCATCGGTCCGCAAACATCACTATGCACAAGTTCTAGAACCCCTTCGGCCCCTATTGCCCTTAGACCCGTATGGTCTTTTGGTCATTTACCCTCCAAACAAGACTCACATTGAGGTATAGATTCCACCTTTAAGTGACTTAAAGGTCCATCCCTTACCAACCTTTGAATCCTATTTAGGTTAATATGGCCAAGGCGCAAATGCCAAAGATAAGTCTTATTAGAGTGAGAAGTTTTAAGTCTTTTGAGTTATTATCATTTATCTCAGCATTAAGCAATAGGTCCATCTTAGGTTTGATAAAATATAGATTATTTTGCATCCATCCAGAATAGATAAAAGATTTGTTTTTACGAATCACCACTTTTTCATTAAAAGATACCACGTAGGAGTCTTTAAATAAAGAAGATACAGAAATTAAATTCCTTTTAAATTTAGGAACATAAAAACAATCTCGCAAAATTAAACTCCTATAATTATCAAAATAAAGATGGACATCTCCCACTGCTTCCGCTGAGACCAAGGATCCATCGCCCATCCGAAGCGTTAAGTCTTCACGAAGTAGACTTCTCGTTTCTTTGAATCCCTGCAGAGAAACACAAACATGATTAGTTGCACCAGAATCTATGACCCAAATGTCACTGGATTCCTCAACCAAACAAGTTTCTAAATATAGAAGATCACACCTACCTCCCTTGGAAAGGAAGTCCTTGCAATGCTTCTTTATATGCCCGACCTTTCCACAAAAGAAGCACTTAAGCTTCTTTGGGTTCTTCTTCTTCTTCTTCTTGCTCTTGGTAGCAATAGGAATAGAAGATTTCCCCACTTTTGGCCCGTTGCTTCTTTCCATTCCCAGAGTTAGGATTGGAACCAGAAGCAGCTACCATATTGGCCTCTCCACCAGCAGGAGACTCCCTGATCAGCAGTTCAAACTCTTGTAACTGTTTCATCAGTTCTGTCAAGGTCATATCCCGTCTATTGCTTAGATTAAAAGTAGCTCTAAACGGAATAAATTCCTTAGACAGAGTCTCAAAGACCATAGTCATCTGAGTTTCAGCATCGATGTCGGCTCCATTGGTTTGAGCCTCAGCGAGGTAACCCATGACCAACATCATGTGCTCCTTTACAGATGTCCCCGGTCTCTGTCTACAGTTTAAGAGTTTCCGAAGCGCCCCTTGCCGCTTTGTTATGGCCTGGCCTCCAAACATGTCCTCAAGATTATCCAAGATCTGCTTCGCAGTCTCATAATCCTGATGTTGAGCCTGCAGCACGTTATTGATGCTAGCCATAACATAGCAGCGGGCCTGATCATTAGCATCTTTCCAGCGTTCGTACGCTTGGAATTGCTCATTACTTGAGTCTCCCGTAGGCTCGGGAGGACAAGGAGTTGTCAGAACATATTTCAGTTTCTCAAAGGAAAGGACGATGTCCAGGTTCGTTTCCAATCATTATAGTTCTCACCGGTCAATTGGTTTTTGTCAAGTATCGATGATAAAGCGTTTTTAGACATTTTCAATCTACAATAAAGAATCATATACCAAACATAAGCAAACATATATAATAATTTAGTAAGATAACACAATCATGTAAAATCATACAAATGTGTTTATGTGTCAAAACCTTGAAAATATCACAACCTTACAACGATAATTCCCAACTCAGAATTCAACAAGCTCCTAGGGGAGTCATGCCAAATTCAATCAGGAACACGGATCCCCTCCTGATTAATATATGCCATCCAGGACCCGTATGATCCAGCATATACTAATAATCGTTTCTTTGGCCATTAATTTTATTAACAGAGCTCCTAGGGGAGGTTAATAATAAAGTTAACGTGAGTGTATAACCACCGTTTTAATATTTTATCCATGATTTATAATCACCACCTAGGGGTGTGCAACCATAAATCATACTAAAATACCTTATCCTTTCAGAGATCCAATCTGGTACATGATAGAAATCCCTTCCTAGGGGTTGGGACCATCATGTTCTTCCTATGGACCAACGATGGAGGCCTTAGGTTCTCTCTTCGAAAACCTTCTCCCACTCAATCTTTTAAATGAAAGGTTTTATTTTAAAAAATTATGCATGAACAATTTTAATATGAGCGGCACTCCCTATTCTATATGACATGTTATCAATATACATGGTAAATCATATTATAATGCAGACAAGCAAAGCAATCAAGCAAAGCTACAAGCATAATAATAACCGTAATATTATGGTTCCACCCTAGAGAATAGAAAAAATAAGATTACAAGAGAATAATCGAGACATTTATCGATTCTTCATCCTTGAATCCTTAAGCTGTATCCTTCTTCATGTAATATCCATCTTCAAGTCCTCAATCCCGTATGAATCGAACACTTCATATTTCCGGTCATATCCAAATTTAATGTTTCTCAGAATCGTCCCAAAAATAAAATTAAAACTGCACTTGAAAAAATCGCACCTTTTCTGGACGCCTGGCAGCTCTCGGTCGGCAGGCCGATCTGGGTGATCGGTCTGCCGATCATGGTGGTTCGGCCTGCCGAACATGAAGGTTCGGCCTGCCGGCAGAGCACCAAAATTTCTGCCCCACTGTCGGCCTGCCGGACCGTACGTCCGGCCTGCCGATCTGTGACCTTCGGCCTGCCGAACTGTGAGGTCCGGCATGCCGACCGAGCAGAAAACCCTTAATCCAGAAAATACAATTTTAATGCAATTCATCAATTTTATTTTCAACAATTCAAAAACATAAAATTAGAGACTCAGGAAATACCTGGAGGCGCCATCATCTATCTTCAAGATCCGACTTCTCGTTCCGTCTTCTCCGAATAATTATTTAATTACAAAATTCTTACAAATTAAATAATAATTCCTAGACGGAGATGATAGTCCGCCATCTAATTACATGAAAAACCTAGATACACATTCTAACCTCTAAGGAACCATAACCGGTATTAATTAATTAATAAATAATTAAACAACATTTTAATCAACCATAATTAATTAATAAACATTCACCATATAATCCATGACAACATATATATTATATAGAAACCTAGAGTGCCATCTCTCTATAAAATTTAATTCAAGCATTGGAGAGATTAAGATCACAAAATTTATGCATATAACATGATCACAAACTTGCAAATTTATGTAAAAAACCTCGGCTCTGATACCAATTGTTGGAAACAAAGTGCGCAGCGGAATTTTAAAAATTTTTCATCAGAGTATTTTCCAAACACAAGTTTGACATGTTATACGTATAAATTAAACAGATCTTACTAACCTCAGTGTGCTGAAGAACCTCCGCGACCTGTGTAGAGAAGTAACGTTCCAGAAGAGCCTCAACCAACTGGTCTTCTTTGCTTTTCTCTATCCACAACCGGAGTGAGTGTGGGCTCACACGTACAGCTCTTCCACCGGTGACTCTCCTTCCAACCAATAGAGAGAACCCAAAGCTAGTGTTCGTGATTTGTGAACAAAAGCTCTCAGGGAGTTTTCAGATGCTCACTAGAAGAGTATCACTCTTAATCTCTCAAATTGATCTGAGTAAATCATTAGACTCACTCCCTTTTTATACCTATTGGTCCTTGGGGTCAGTCCATATCAGATTAGGTCTCAAAAATCGAAACAGAATCAAGTTCGGATCAATATCTGATAAGATACGCGTGAAAAACGCGTAATCTTAGCTGTCGCGGTCGGCATGCCGAACTGTGAGATAGGCAGGCCGAACTGGCCAGTTCGGCAGGCCGAACTTTCTGATCGGCAGGCCGAACTGCCGAGAAAAAATCTCCGCGAATCTTTTATTTTCCACCCGAGATTCTAAAGGATAAAGTCTCAGTTTTGATTCAAATAGCCCAATAGAAAAGATATCTGATCAAAACAAACTTTATCAAGATAATCTCTAAGAAAATAAATCAATTCACAATAATTCTACAAGTTTATCTTGTTCTAATTGTCCAAAATTAAAACAACCGATAAACAGACAAGAATTATCCGAACGCCATAATTCAACAAGTTCATCTTGAACTAATTTCTTACATAATTAATTCAACCGATAAACAGACATGAATTATTTGATTCTTATAAATTTTAAACCAATCTGATAAATCCGACATAAGTCACCAATTATTGGAAAAGCACGCCGTGTCGTTACAGGATTTTGTGAGCTAGCAAAAGGGGACCAAAATGGACCTATAAAGTTCAAGCTCATGATAATTATGAAACCCAATATCCCAGATATACATTTCACAATTATCAACTCCAACGCTACTCCACTAAAAGCTTGGAGCTGCACTCTCGAACTTTATAGAATTACGAAGCTCGTGTAGCTAAGTCTCCATGACATATCATAGTGTATCGCATCCCCATATGATCATCCATAATCGGCTTAAGGACAAGTTCTGTCTTACCTTCCCGATTATTTTTATCTTACGTTCCATTGTCTCACCATTAGAAAACTTACCATCCAAAGATAGTATACCATTCGGTTACACCTATGTATCCAAATGGTTGAGCGCTCCAGTTTTCCAATTACAGGACAACGCATATAAGAGGATATCATTACTCCTAAAGAGGAGCTATGGATTCCATATCTATGAATAACAAGTCTACGCTACCAAGAGTCATGCCTTCAACGTACCGGCATGCATGCCACTATAGAGATGTGGGAGTCACCCATTGGTACATCAAAAGACACAAGTCGAGACAACGGGCCCATTATTCATCTCAGGATTAAGATACAATACAAAATGATTGTCTAAAGTGAATCGATTTGTGAAGACAGAATTATTAATCCAAATCAATTCACTTTATGTCCCGATCCAACACATCGTCACCTATGACAACGCGCCAATGTTTCTATTCACGGAGTCCAAACTCCGATGGCCAAGACAAACCATCTCCCAAAAGGGATATAGACAACATAACAATCTTTACATGAATAAAGCGTCCAACTTTATTCCCTCGATTGCGGATCATATATTTTAGACCATCACCTTAAGAGTCGTGTCTACCGCATAATCATCCCATCATATGCCCAACTCTTAAGGTTTAGACTGACAGTCTCAGACTACTGTTTGCTTATCATACATTCAACAAATATGAACGTAAAGAGGACAATATTTGGTATATATATAAATGAATAAATTCTTTATTGATAAAAAATGTCTCCAAAAACGTATTACATTTTTACTCCTTAGAGCATACATGTCTAACAACTCATCCTTTCAACGTGACCTCACTGCATAACTACCCACGTTCTATTCCTCCTCCTCATCCTGAATTCTCGGGCCTCCTTCACACACTTGTTGCCCCCCCGTAACTTTCCTCCACGTCACCCATTCTTCCTCCTATCTGCTTCAAGGCCAAGGCTCTTGCCAAATCAGCCTTTTTTTGTGGGCCACGTCTGGCATATGTAAATCTGATAGGAGGTCTAGAAGAACCATTCCCATCAAGGCTATAGTATCTAACAAAGGCGTTAGCAGTTCAAGAGTCAACAGAAACGCCCTTAGAAACCATGTCCCGAACCATGCTCTCCATCAGCTCAAGTTGGCCACCATTGCCAAAGCAGGACATAGCAAGAGTGCAAGCTTGAGGTAAGATGTCCACATCCTTGGAGCCAAGGATCATAAAAAGATATCATCAGGGCATTGTTTCAAAATTCTGTAGATTCTGTAAAACCAAAGATACCGATCTGTCCCTTTTTTCCCTAGCAAGTTATATCTTAGCTTCACAAAACGCAACTATTTTTTCACATCATTTTCCTTATGAAAACATCAATCCTCTAAAGCATATATTCGACTGATGTACTGAAGAATTTGAGAAGAATATAGCTATTTTTTTTTTCATTTGACTGAAATATTTTCATCCTTACCTGGAACTAAGCTGAGCAAGAATCTCAGACACTTTGGAGAAATGTCCTCTCTGGGACAAAATATCGAACAGCTTGCCAATAATTTGAATAGCGGGCAGATAAGAGCTGTTCAGTAACTGGTCCCACATTGCCTGCGCTTGAGGAAACAGCCCATTTTCCGCAAAACAAAGCATGAGAGAATACAACGAATTTGAGTCTGAAAAACCACCCCTCTCAGATTTTGAGTTCAGTTTGAGCAAAACCTCCTCGGACAAGCTAATCATGTCCGTTTTGCTCAAGTTCCGCAGCAATGGAGAAGCTTTTTTATCAAAAGTCAAGACTCCTTTTCGTTTCAATTCCCGGATTATCTGAAGCCACAGTCATTAAAGATCACGACCAAGCAAATAAAATAAAATCAAACATTATATGACAATTAACAAGCATTAGAAAACAAATAATAAAAAATGAATGAGAAAACTCAAGCCTTTAATTGATTGGAATAACCAACAGTGAAGCCTTTTAATTATTTTTCTTCCTTCAACCATAATAAAGTCATGAGATTTTGATTGAAATAAAAATGAATGAGAAAACTGAGCAATGCCGAAGCTGTAGACTAATCAAAATAAGACAAGGCAAAACCATACAAAAGAAAAAAAGTGACCTGGCGCGTTAAAGGTCGCTTTGGTTGGTTGGAGAGAAGAGAGGAGATGTTGAGTTTGGGGAGACGGAGAAGCTGAGCTTTCATTTGAATTTTCATGGAACCGGGGTCCAAGTCCAAGGAAGAACAATTATTGTCGTTTTCATTAGCTTCCAAGTCTGTAAGTAACGGTAATGGATAGGAGACACATTATCCATTATCGTTGCTTCTTTGTTCATGAACTGTTGTTGTCGTTTGTTTAGGGTATTGTCGTTTTTTGTATTTTGTTATTTACAATCCTGGATGCACTTGCTGCTTTACCCAATGGCACATAAAATATTTGTTGACTATGATTAAGGTAATTTTGTTATCATTTTCAACTCAAATTTTGTTCCATTTCTCAACCAAAACAAGAGAATGTGTGCTCATCTTTGGTGATTTTTAAATTATTCTTGTGGTTTTTGCATGTTGTAGTTGTTAACGTACGTACTGTCGTTTTTTAAGTTCTTTGTCGTTTGTGTAGGATGCTGTTGTTTTTTAATTTCTGCAGTGACTGTTGAAGATAATTCTCATATGTTAACGTCATCGTTTAAGATATGACTGTTGTTATATTGTTAGAGTCGAAATATGTTGTTCCCCTTTTTGTTAACATCATGAAAACTATTGCCCTTTTAAATGTTTACGTCAATTTAATAAGATGCTGCCGTTTTCATACGTTGTCATGTGTTGTCGTTCCCTCTTAGTTGACGACAATTTTCCTGGACGTTGTTCTTTTATTGGTGTTCGATCAAATGGGTTTCGTTTCTAAAGATACCATTTAGCTGAAAACTTGACATCGTTTATCATTAACAATGTCGTTTGTTAGCCACGTCACAATGATTATTCCAATAATTGTCGTTTGAAAAATAGTCTTCGTTTTTTAAATGTCATTTCGTTCACCAATGTGGTTTGTGTGTGTTGTTAAATACAACTTTTCGTTTACATTTGATTTTTTTTTTTATACAATGTTGTCGTTTTATTGGTGGACGTCATTTTTCTTCCAAAGAAGTCTCTGACCTATTGGTGATTCATACAATTAACGTCGTTCTTAGGAGATGTTGTCCCATGAAAATTCATCATTGTTTGCCGAGTCGGTTTATTGTCGTTTGCTAGACACGTCACAGCCCCTCTTTTGATTATCGTAGTTCGAATCTTATATTTGCAATTTCTTCTTGCTTAAAAGGTTTGACAACTTCAATTTGCCACATCAATCTTGTATTTCTATAATCTTTACGATCGTGATGTATATTTTTGCTGTTTCATCTATAATCGAAAACAATTTTACATCGTGCATAGTAAATATTTAACATAAACAATCGTAAATCAAACAGTTAAAAAAGTTAATCTAATGATTAAATAACAGGACGCATTGTAAGTATAGAATCTACAATTAAATCAAATTATGTTAGTTTTGAGAGAGAAGTGGGACACATATCACACGCCCATTGGCTCCATGTTTCAGTCCATCTAAGCCAAGGTAACCATTTAACTTGTGGATTGTAACTTCGTCATAGCGGTTACGAGCTTCAGTCCGATTATTCTTTTGGACGAATCGAGCACTTCGACTACAACGACCAGAAAATTTGTCACGGGACAATGCGATTGGGATGAGTTGAATCAGAAGTCCACTTCGTTCTCTCCGGTTCTGTTGACTGGAGTGAACACTTCAAGTACTGGATGACTACCAACGTGATTAGACTCGTTTGACAGTGCTGCATGGCCAAGAGGTTGGGCCTTTGATTTGGGCTTCAACTCAATAACTACCGGTGGCAGCAAAAGCCCTTTATTTCAGTTTTGAGAAGTCACCTTTATTAAAAGAGGAAAAAAAAAAAAAAAAAAGGTGTTGGGGGAGGAGGGTGTTTGGGTGGGTGGTCCCCACATAGAGTCCAGAATGTGGGACAGAGTAAGACTAAGGTCCCCAAATAACAGCGTAATATTTGTATTGAAACCATGAAAATGAATAGGCAGCAAAGGCCACATTTCAATTTTGGACCAAACTCAGATAACATGAATATATAGGTATCATCACTAGTACTCCATTGCAGACTATAGTGTAAAGTGTTGGAAAACCAAGGACACCCACTCCCGTCTTCTTCTGCATGCATCACCCTTCTCAAGTGGTCCTGCCAGCTTTGCCAATGCCTCCCATTCTTGTATACTCAATAATTGTATTTCCTTTTTTATTGTTATTTTTCATAAATTTATTGCATCTCTCAGTAACAAAGAGCATAATATTCACCAACATTAGTGATACATCAACATATATATGTTTATTACTATTAGTAATGCATCAGTATTATGTTTTTATTTTGCGCATCAAAACTTATTATTATCATTATTATTGGTAACTTGACGACAAGAGATTTAAACTCCGTCATTTAATGAAATCAGATGTGCAATCAGCGTTAGATTATGCTTCAGTCATTTATATTATTCTATTAATAAATGATAATCTTTATGCACTTCATATAATATGTTAACCGTATCGCCAATAATAATAAGTAGAATATTTTTTTATTTAGAGAATACTAAATAAATAATTGAGACAGATCACATGTTTCCCCAATGTTCCTGTTTTCTTTATTAAAAATAAAATAAAAAAAAGCCTCTTGATCATGGTTGCTAATAGAATATTGCTCATACGAGTGTATCAACATTGAAGTGTCGTAAAACAAACGGACTAAATAAATCATATGTTGGTTGTTTAGATAGTAAAATGCCAATATGCTACATAAATTAAAGAGGGTGCATCACTGCATATTTTATTTTTATACTCTCAAAATCTCAATTGTTAGACGAGTGAGGACAGTCTAGTTGGTTGTAAGTTCCTTCACCCTAATCATAAATTAAGAGTTCGAGTCATGTTGAACCTCGCTCAATAGTTATATTGTTAAATCTAAAAGGCTGTTTTCTAATAACAACTTAAAGAACAAAAGACGAGCATAATTTTGTCTCTACTTACTAAGTCGCATTGCATTAAAGATTGTAACACTATTTTTTTTTCGTGGTTTTTTTTTTTAAAAAAAACACCTAAATTGTTCTTGCTAACTCATGATCTTATCTCTCTTTACCAAATTGGGTTTTTTTTTTTCAGAGAAAAAAAAAGGGACATCTTTTTTATCTTCTTTTTTTTCCCTAAATGCCCCACAATAATGCACTAAGATCGAATATTTTCAGAGCTATAAAAGTAGATCTTGCTTCTCCAATTGCATATAGTTGTTTAAAACTTTCTGGAAAGATAATAGTTAATCTATCAAAAAGTGACCTTCTTTGCACAAGTGTTCTCCAAAATGGCATGCACTTAAATACTTAACCAAGAACAAAAATTTGTTTAACAAACATTTCATTCTTGGGGGGTGGAAAATCCAATTTAATTGATTTTTCTTTAAAAAAAAAGAAAAAGATTAAGGAAATATCAAACGGTAATAAGAAAAGTTTTGAAGGGTAAAATTCAGAACATAAAAAGTTGGAATCGGTTTTTTCAACGGAAGAGAACTAGTGGGTCCTACTTCCCCAAAAATAGTGCCAGTGGGCCCACGTCACAATCAGTTTAATCAAAGCAGCACTGACTCAGAGAAGAGAGAAGAGGCTGTCTCCTCTGCCTCTGCGACGCGCACAACTGTCCCCCATATCACGCTCTTCAACCAATAGAATCTGCCACGTCTTCGCATAATTCATCAGTTCCTGTCGTACAGGCAATTCTGTGTATATGAAATGTAGACCTCAAAGTAAAATTCACACTTGGGTAATTTCCCATGCACGTGATTTTTTATTTTCATTTTTCTGTTCAAAGTGACTTTTTCCCCTCGCTTGTGTCATTATTGTTATTATTTTTTTAAGGAATTGAATCTTTACTCAATTATAAAATAGTATAAACAAAGATTTAATATAGCTATCTGCTAGATACTAAAGATCCCGAATATAAACTGGACTCATCCTTATACCATCATAGCACATATATAACACATGGCATCGATACTCATAGGAGAAAGCCGATTGACACAAATCACAAAGCTCATTGGCTCAAAAGTCCATCGATAGGCAACATCAATCGACCGATATTAAATCTATCCGTCTAAGAGTATTTATAACCTAGCCTAACACACTTCTAGCCAACAAAAATCACACAAAAACCACTGCTAAATAGTGGGTGTACAATCCAAACTGAACCACGAGGTGGGGAAACTACCTCTTTCATACTAAATACAACAAACTTAAAACTAAAACTAAACACAAACAATTTTAAAACATAGAGTGAACACCCTAGCTATGAGAGGTCCGCTGCAGCTTCCCTTTTGGCTGTTTATGGGCTGATCCTGTCGTCGACTTTCACACCTCTGGCCCCCCGCAGCCTCTATCCCATCTTAAACATTGGTGAGGTATACTCGGTATCTTCAGAGAGCTCCACTATTTCGGCTCCCCAGCCACCAATTCCTAACCCCCTCTAGAAGCATGTTCCAAGCCTAGCTATCCCCATGTTTGCTCATTGTTCCGCCATGGGATAGAGTTTCCTCCACTTCTGGCTGCTGCAGATGTCCCAGCTTCCGAATCTACCTTGGCGCCCACGAACTCCGCGCTTGCCTGCCACACAATGCCACCGCCCACTTTTGGCTGGCACAAAATTCTATCGACGTCGGCTCACCCCAACAAGCCCAAAGCCCTCCCTATTGCCATGTTAGAAATATATAGAGATAAACAACAAACAGGTACAATATAAAGTAAACAGAAACAGTAGAATGAATATTATATGAAATTAGGAATAAAACATTACAATAGAAATTCTCACCTTTAAACTCGAATTGGAACAAACTGATAGTTGAGACACGTGTAGTTTAAGCTTTCCTTAAAATAGATTCGTCCCCTCTAGTTGTGCACGAGAATTCGATGGACGTCTGTCTCTTTCTAGTTGCTTGGATTGAGAACTTTGAGTACTGTGTGAAGTGATCTGATGGCTTCGAGATGCGAGTGTCACATTACACAGGAATTCAGGTTGAAATTGTTAACTTGGTTAGCCTCAGATCGTCAGAGCAGGAACGCAGGGTTGTTAACACATTATCGAAACCATGACTTGATGATCCAAGTACCTTGGCAGGACAGGTGGGTTGATTCTTTCTCGTACATAATTTCCAGTAAGAGGCCAAGGAACGGATTCTGTAGTAAGCTGTGGCATTAAACGAAATCACAACGACAACAGATGATTGGTCTATATACACTCGAACATCAGCCTCTGGCGAACTTGATTACAACGTCTTCCTTCTTATCACAAAAAATGACTACTTGCCAAAATACCGACCTCAAAAAAGAAAGACTCGCGAAGAAGAGAACAAAAACTCGAAAACAAGAAAAACTATGTATTATTTTTGTGTGCAATTTTTTATGTGTCTAGATGTGGAGAAGCCCCTAGTTACTTATACAGGTCAGGGGATATCAAACTTCTATGGCCTAACCGATGTATGGGACTTTCCAGTACTTTTATACATGTCAGGGATATCAAGTTTTAATGCTCTAAACCGATGTGGGACTCTACATTTAGGCCTTTCTTATTTTTCAACAAATTCAATGTTCTCACTCACTTTATTATCATTTTGAGCATATAAATATACTGATTTCGATCTTCTCGAGATGGAGAACACAAATCTCCGCAAGAACCATCACTTTTATAAAGTTTCCACTCAAAATTATGCCTCAAAATGGCTCCTCAAAATGGTTATTAACCATTTTTTCTAACAAACCCCCACATGAATAGAATTGATTGACGACAAGAGAAAACAAAGACACTACATGGTGATAGAGTTCTACGGTTAATACATGCATAGGATAGGTAGGCTTTAACCCTTGAACCTTCTCTTGAGAAAGTATGCTTACTTTACTGGCTGACCAGTAGACGCGATGTCCTTGAACTGTCATGTCATTTGTGTGAACGATAACATACCTCACACAGGTATTTTCCTAACACAGTTTTAGTTCTCATGGTTTTGTTCATTTTGGCCATGAACATCTCCCTAGTTCTACAAGAGTTTCTAAAGAATTGAGCCCTAGCAATTCTCCTTTGAAGCGGCCCCACTTCTCTCTCACATAGGTGATTTCTTACTTAAGAGTAACCCGCATTACTCCGCTCGAATCTCATTGTATTTGATGCATAAGAATCATTAAAAGCAAACTGCTTAACCTTTCCTACGGGTATCACTGTTTTTATTTTAGGAATGGGTTGGGGTAACCCCCATAGTGATCCGACTCGGTCTATTCAGTTTAGTTATCCCATTTGAACCTAGTTCTTGGGATCTCCAGTCAACAAGGTTGGGTTTCCACTTTTTGACTTATTATTTATGGGCTTAAGTCCCATTCCTCTTGATGTTTTCTTAACTTAATCTCTATTCAGTCTTTTGGTTAACGGATCCGCAATATTCTCTTTAGACCTTACATAGTCTATTGTCATGACTCTAGTCAGATCAGTTGTCTAACAATATTATGTCGATGACGTATGTGTCTGGATTTACCGTTGTACATCACATTCTATGCCCTGCCAATAGCAGATTGATTATCACAATGTATGCATATTGCAGGCACAGGTTTAGGCCATTCAGGAATATCCTCCAAGAAATGCCTTAGCCATTCAGCCTCTTCAGCACTTTTATCTAAGGCTACAAATTTA
>JAJQZP010000257.1:0-85727 GCA_025403435.1 Artocarpus heterophyllus | reverse complement strand
AATTCCAATCCGATATGTGCATATTGGATCACGGATAACCATAGATTTCATCTTTGCATATACAAGTAAGAAGTCAATGACATAACTTAGTTCTTAACTAATTTTTGCCTTTCGTCGTGTTTGAGTAACATAACTTAAATTCAACTTAAAAAAAAAAACATATTCTACACCATTTTTAAACACCAGGAACAAGCATGGTATTTGGGAAGAAATATATAGAATGTTTAGACATTTCCATAGTTAAAAAAAGAAAAAAGAAAAAAAAAAGACAAATGTGGTATTTCTTTCGATAAGTCTCTATAAAGGTGTCGATTCCCTCCGATGCTATTTTTTTGTTGTTGTGTCGATTGCACATGGAAACCAACAAGGCATCATTAAGATGTTTTGGGTAATTTTCCTCAAATGTATATGATTTAGAACAGTCTAGTTCAATAAAACTGTTTCTTAAATTTCATAAAATGAACCAGACCTTTTTTAAAGAGTCCGATCCGATCTTAAATGGCTAAAAAATAGTTATAATGCAGAATCAGATTGACGTTCTTAGTTTGGTTTGATTATTTACAGCCTTTGCACAACTTTACCGGGGACTGTTTTCTTAATTTTTTATCTAATCATTGCAACTTTGACATCTTAAAATTAAAAGTTCATTTTTTAAAGGGGAAAGCTTACGGCTTAAAAAATGTTAAATATTTATGACACACAAACTGATATAATATATGAAATAATATTACGTATTACAATACAACATAAAATATCACATCAAATATGTCATTTGATACTTTTTGATGCCATATATAGCATTGGCTTTAGCACATATATTGAGATGTTCTCATAATAGTAAGTCGTAAATTAATATTTAAATCTCTGATTAGTTTAAAAAGTCTAGGGAAACATATAATATTGCTCTATGTAGTAGCATTACTTACAAGATGACATTTGGTATATGCATTTTTTCCGATCAGATCAACGGATCACATCCAACACTGCTTATCATCCAACACAAACATCGAAATTGAAAAGGAATATCTTTATAAATTAAAGAACCCTCCAATCAACTAGCTTCTCAAAAGTAAATCAATCATGCTAAGTTAAGGTGTTTGGCAACCGTGATTAGAATCATAAAATAGTTGTCAAATAATATAAAATATTTACATATTATAATAAAAAATAATAAATTATTACAGTGTAAAGTTTTTTATATTATAATATTTTAAACCAGAAAAATTGTTTAACCACTCTTATAACCCCCCATAATTAGTCAGTTTACCATCTTAATCATGGGGAGGAAAATGATTAACTTACTATTAATAACAGAATAAAAAATTAAAACGAGCAGAAAGATATTTTGGTTTTATAATAATATTAACACGAGGCTGAGAATGTGCCATGTGTAAGATGGAACACAAGAAATGTAGGCAAGGTAACTTATTGGTGGGTGGAACTTAAACTTATTAGTTTAACTTTAACCTGTTTCTTTCATTAGCGGATCAAAATGATTTGTTGAAGACAAGGGATTAAAATATGTAAAAAATGTGATTTTACATGCATTGATTGTAATGCAAATAATTAGAAATGTTATATTGGTGGAAACAGAAGCCAGATGACAAATCAGAATTGCCAGTTTTTGGAATTCTAAATTCTAGTGACATCAGAAGGAGAATCTGCACCACATGTTTGTTTGTTTGTCTTGCAATTATGAGGGGGTGAATTTGCTTTGTTGCTAATGGCTGGGGATTGGGCCATACATCAACCTCAGTCAATCTCATCACCCATGAACGGACACACCATCGTGGTGTGGGCCCACTGGACCCAGGCCTTGATTTCTGCACATAAAAATGCATAAAAAATAGAGCATTTTTATTTGGTCTTAGCCGGCTGTAGCCCTACCTCTATTAGAGGCCTCGGTTACAGCCCGTTGGGGCTAAAAAAAGGTTTTTCAAAAATGTATTTATCCTTTTTTAATGTTGATAATGTTCTCTTTTTCATGCTCTTTTATCCTCTTCAATCAACACATGAAATCTACTAATGTTACAAATTATTATTTAAGTAGAAAATAAAATAGTAGAGTCTACGTGCTAGATAATGAATAAAGATAGTGTAAAAAAATTGAGAAAAACAATGCAGCTAGTGCTTATTTTTCCATCAAAATGGATTTATATCTATCCATCTATAATCTATCTATCTGTATTTTATATTATATTGATAGATATTACCGGTAGCATTGATGTTTGTAAGAGGGATTGTTATATGTCTCTCAAATGTATAAAGACAAAGATCATAGAAGAAAATAAAAAAGTATGCATTTTCTTAGTGCTTTGGAATCAGTGTAGAGGCCACGACGTTAGAAGTTGAGGCTGCAGCGCCGCGGCTTGAAAATGCTGATATTTTGAGATATGTGATTTGAATTGTTTCATACCGTTGCATTGTTTAGTTGTATTCTTTCATATGTCTATTACAAACGGCATATCGATTGTAATAATTGCATTATTTCATGAAATGATACTTTATATGAAAGGTTGCATAGATTGCAACGATTATATCTATCCATGAAATGACACCCATGTCTTTTATTAAATCTCTAGAAATTTCTAAGTTTCGTATTTTGTTATAGAACACAATACTGCGCTAGATATTGTGTTCACAATTTGTCATCTTTTGAGAGTAATTTAACGTCAAAAGCCATTAACAAACTTAGTAGTGGGGGCAAATAAAACTTAGTAGAACCATTTAGTGTTATTATTAGCGTTTCAAGATACTTGAAGAAAATTCATCAAGTCTTAGAAGAAATTAAAAGAAAGACGGATCAAATTTACTGAGAGTGTGAGGTTGAAAGAAATAGCATCAACAAGTATGAAGAATAGGTCTAAAATATTATTTCTAAGCTTGTATGGTGTTAAAGCATGTATATAGTTTTTATCAAGTTCAATTAGCTCAAGTTTTGCTTCAATTTTCTGAAACTTGATTTTAAAAGTTTTAAATCCTATATTGAATATATTGAAAGTCTTTAAATTATGTTCTAAATTGTTTCTACATGATTTCATTTATTTTCAAGACTTGGAATTGATTTAGAAATGGTTTTAAATTGTTTTTAAACTTTTAAAAACCAATTATGGCGCTACGTTTATTGACAAACCCCAATGACTGGGGTATATATAATCCAATCGATCATATCAGCCCTAAACGGGCTGGTTCGAGCAGTAGCTCGATCGACCATGCTATACATATAGTGGTCGACCAAACTATCTAACGGCTAGTTTTCTAACTGTTAAAAGTACGTTTCAAACGGCTATAAATGGCTAGCTTAGGGTTCTCACCTATAAATAGCCTCATTTCTAAGTTTTTGACATCTAAGAACACCAAGAAACATCCTTGTGTTCATTTCTAAGTGTTCAATAAGCTTTTTAATCATTCTTGAGCCAAACTTGTTAAAAATTTTCTTTGTGTGCTTAATCATCTTCTAATGAACTTCATATGGTAAGCTAAGCCTTTCTAGGAGTTATGAGACGTGAGCCTAAAAGTCCATATCCCTGTAGTCTGAGTGAATTAGGTTTCTAAGACCTTTGTAAAATTTGGGGTTGTTTTGGTTAGCCAATCACTGTAAAATTGGCGGATTGTAAGAGGTTGTGGTAAGCCTCGAGTAAACAAGTCACCAATTTATACTTGGAGTGATTGTGCCTAAAAGAAGGCCAAGATAGTCTAAGAGATTGAGGTAAGGTCTTGCTCGATGACAATAGAAGTAGGTATTTTATCGAATCACTATAAATAACGTTTGCACTCCTCTTTCTCTTCCTTTTACTTTCTACAATTTATTTTTCACTCGTATTCTATTTGTATGTTTATTACTTGAGTATTTAATCTAAAAATTTTCAATAATTGTAAAAGTTTTTAAAAACCTAATTCTCCTCTTAGGTAGCTATTCTTGGGCTAATATCCTAGTCAGACCCAATCCTTTCTTTAGTTTGACACTTAGTTAGGTGGGCTTCTGCTTAGTTAGGTGGGCGTCTGGTCCATTAGTCTTCTGACTGTCCAGGAATGGTTGGGGGAGAGATGAGGTTGCTGGGGAGGCACGATATTCTCTTTTTAGCACCAAATGTTGATGCCTGCGATTATGGCATAACACTAAATATGGGGTGCATGGTGGTTGGGTTTCTTGTTCTGCCTGGCTTACCTGGTCTGTTCGGATCTACAAGAAGAGAGAATGCCTCAGAGTAAGGGAACACATGTGTGATGTCAGCCAAGGGCATTCGACGCTCAAATCAGTTGTCTAATTGGGAAGAGCAAAGGAAGAGATAGAGTAGGCTAAGGAATAATGCTCGTGGGCATAGACTGGATTTGGCCCGTGACCTAAGTGTACTATACAGAGCCTAGGTGGTCAGTAACATGTGTCATGATCTCCAGGGATGGAGGATTGCCCAACGGAGAGCTGAGATGGTGTCATATGGTGGTCTTTGGGTATGATCTATTATCGTATAAACTGGTTGGGGTTTAATCATGTGGCTGGTACTACGGAGTTGTTCCTTATGGTTGCTTTGGCCAAGTTAGGTTGGCACTTGGCCTATGGTCGGTCAGTGCTCAATGTAAGATCAGTGCTCAGCCTATAATCGGCCTATGATTAGTGCTCGGTATATGGTGGTTGGTGCTTGGCCTAGGATAGGTCAATGCTTAGCCTAGGGGTGCCTGGTGCTCGGCCTAAGGTTGGCCGGTGCTCGACATATGGTGGCCGGTGCTCAGCCTAGGTTGCTCGGTGCTCGACAAATGACAAGTGCTTGGCCTAAGACTGATGTTGGCGTAAGGGGTGGGGGTCCTCAGCCTAAGGTTGGTCGGTGCTTGGCCAATGAATGCTACTTGGCCTAAGATTGGCCATTGCTCGACTAATGACCGACCTAATAGTACCTGGTCTCTTCGGCTGATTGGTTCAAAGGAATTTAGATTCCTAGATGGTCTTATCATCACGAAGATTTCTCCCATGGCAATGATTCTTTCAAAGAATTTTGTTTCTTCCCTTTACTTCTATTAAAGTGCGTGTACATTATTTTAAACGTGTCCAATTTTTTTCCTTTTTGTTAAAAACACCTTTTAACTTTTTCCGATACATTTTCTTAAAATAGTTTTTTTTGGTTGATTCTATTAAGCATTGTTCACAAATGTATCTCAAATTAATTAGTTTATCAAAACATTTTTCCCTCAACATTTTTTACACAACTCGTCCAATAACTATTTTTGAATCAAATATATTCTCTAATTTGTTCTTATGGAAGTAAATTTTCTTAAAAATACCCTATTTAAATATTTCTCAATATATAAAATGGTATAAAAATATATAAATTAATTATTATTTTTGAGGGGATATGAATTAATTATTTAAAATATTGACATGTGAAAAAAAAAACCTACAAAATTATTACTCATCTGGAATAAAACTCACTTTCCACTTCCAGGGCCAAAAAAAAAAAAAAAAGCTACAAAATTATTAAACCAAAAAAAAAAAAATCATCCACATTCTACCCCATCCAAAGTTCCCGCCGCCAGCCTTTGTACGAGCACCGCCGACGGCGACGTTCACGGTCGTCTCCAACCATGCCTCTCTCCTTCCCCTCAAGCCATATCTGAGCTCACTTCCTTCAACATGCCGACGAGGGCGTTCACCACTCCCTCCATGTCGCTGCCATCGTCGATGGCTCCGTGATGCCTACGGCGTTCCCAGCCAACCGCGTAGCGCCAAAAACAGTGAGTTTCATTTCTCTCCTTCCTCTATCTTTCTGCTTAACTTGTTCCACATCGTATACCTTTCTTTTTGCTTGCTTTTCTTCTTCTTCTTCTTCTTTTTCTTTTTCTTTTTCTTTATTTGATGCTAAATTAGCTCATGTGTTCTTTGTTATACTCTGTTTTATATTTGTTCATTTGTTTCCTTGAGATCGGAATCCATGGAAATGATTGCTCAGAGAACTGAAAGACGATTGGGCCCACGTAAAGTTTTTTGTTTCTCTAATATTTTTAAGAACAATGTTAGAATTATATGTAGGAATGTATTTTAGTTTGGTACGTCATCTTTTAATCGTTGACTCGGTCAAATCTAAGGGCTACACAAATCATTTGGTTTAGATAATAGACCTGTACTGACTTGTTTTATTTGAAATTGTAAAACAACACAACTTTCGTTGGGTGTCTCTTGTTCTTTCTTTTGATCTTTCCTTTTCCCTCTATAAATCAAACTTCCACCTTAAGAATTTTAGGAACCCTGATCATTTTTTTTCTTTCCCTTCATTGCTTCTCTCTTAAATCTTCTATTTCAAGCTTTGATTTTTTGGGTTTACGTTATATCTGATAATTTATTAAGGTATTGTTTCTCTTGGGTTTTGCTCCAGTTCTCTTTCAAACTATTGGTTGATTTCAAACGAATTGGATGTTTTCTGTTTGTCCTGATTCATTCACAGGTAATTTTCTACCCTTTACATTCAAGACCGATTTCTTGATTTTCAGCAGGATTTTTTTGTTTGTTTCAAATTTTGGGTTTGGAGTATGATTTCTGGTAAGATTTTGTGGGTTGCAATAATAGAAAAGCCCACAATTTTTTCTTTTCTTTTCTTTTCTTTTTTTCCTGAGCAAAGTTTTCTCCTTTAGTCCCTTTCATTTTTTAGGGATTTGAATACTTATAAATCCCGAGAAATCTATCATTATTATCTTTAAAGAAAATTAATGTTATACCATATTTTTTAAAAAAATTTTCAAAAAAAAAATAAAAAATTTATATTTCACTTATATTTAAATTGTGTCGTGTATAAACGCGTGCAACATTTATAAAAAAGCGACTTTTAAAAGAGTACATTTATGGATAATCCCTTAGATCTCTAATCTAATCTGAATTTTGTTCAGAAGAGTCAACTCGTTGAAAGCAAATCCCAGGAAGGGGTTTTGATATGCTTTTGTAGATTCCCTTCTATCACAAAGTTGAAGCCTTTATTATTTGTTGAGAAAGGAAATCTCATAAACATGACGATTGAAAACATTGCACAAAAAAAGGAGAGGAAGTCTAGGAAGAGCAGAGCGGTGGTTGATGAGAAAGCCCCTTTGTTGCCTAAAAGCCATGATGATGATGGTGGGTTTGATGAGTTCAATGGAGCTTCCTTTTCAGGTGCCGTCTTCAATTTGTCCACCACAATTGTTGGGGCAGGAATCATGGCTTTGCCTGCCACCATGAAGGTTTTGGGTCTTATCCTTGGGGTTGCTCTCATCATCTGCATGGCCTTTTTGACTGAGACTTCCATTGACTTGCTGCTTCGGTTCAGCAGGGCAGGGAAGGCAAGTTCTTATGGAGGCCTTATGGGAGATGCCTTTGGAAGTATGGGAAAGTTCTGTTGCAAGTCTGTGTTTTGGTTAACAACGTGGGAGTACTTATTGTGTATATGATTATTATAGGTAAGGACGATTCAAAAAATTCAGTATTTGTTACATGGAAAGTAGGGAAATCTCTAATTTTGTGTTTAACTATGTTGTGATGTTTGAAGGTGATGTGCTTTCTGGGACTTCTGCGAGTGGAGTTCACCACTCGGGTCTCCTTGAAGGTTGGTTTGGAGAGCACTGGTGGAATGGGCGTTTCTTGTGCTTCTTCTCACAACACTTTTTGTCTTTGCTCCATTGGCAAGCTTCAAGAGAATTGGTTAGTCTTTGTCCCTTCATTGGAAATAGTCTGTTAATTTGATCAATATCCTTTGGGATTTCTTACCTGATGGCTTTAGCATCTAAATCTAATTTGATATCTTATGCAACATCAATGTAGAATCGAACTAATAGAAATGGGCCTTTTTCTTAATGTTTATATCATAATTATGTTTTTTTGTGATATCAATGTGGAGTGCCTTTATTGTGTGACATCTAGGATATTTTTCTTTCTATTATCTTGCTTTCTTTTCTATTTTTTTTCTTTATCAATGTTGTTGTTAAGAGTATGGTGACCCGAATTCAGTTAGTTCGATAAAAAAGTTTGCAGTGCAACAATTGTAGTGAAAAATAAATATGGATTTTTTATAAGATCTCTAGTGATAGCGGAGGGATCGGGCCCTATATATATATATATATATGATGTATGTATTAGGTTTTGACATTATCGACTTTTAGTTGCCCTAAACACCGCCTTGTAATCTTTCTCGAATTTAGTGATTTTCTTCTCTTTTGTCCATGTTTTTTACGTAGATTTGTGTGTTCTTGTTCTTTATTTCTATCGTACAATTTTCATAACAAATGTGCGGATTTATAACTTACTGTCCCTTTCTGCCTTCGAGTCATTGTAATTAAGTTGTGAATTTGTACCATGTCATTTTCGATTCTGATAATGCATGAGCAAATACTAGTCCTTTTCAACCACTCATTGTTTGGTTCTCTTGATGAGTAAAATGTACGGATATATATACATATTTTCCAAGATACAAGAGATTATTTACCACAATTTTTGCTGCAGGTTCTTTGAGATTCACGTCTGCATTATCAGTTGCATTGGCGGTTGTATTCTTGTAATAACTATTGGAATTTCAAATTGTTAAGTTGGTTAGTGGGAGGAGTTATGATGCCGCGATTGCTTCCTGATGTTACCAATTTGTCGTCAGCTATTAAGCTCTTCACAGTTGTCCCCGTTCTGGTCACAGCATATATCTGCCACTTCAATGGTATGCAAACTATTACTTGTTGCTAATTACCCAATATCTTACCCTTTTCTAAGAATTTTAGGTTGATCAAATAAAAAAAAGTTAGTTAAATACTTCCTACTTTTATAAGAACTAGTCATAAATACACGCTACGTGTGTGCATATTCCACTCATTATGTATATATGTATATATATAGGCAATGATCTATTATAGACATGAACACACGTCTTGGAATACATACAAGGAATAAAAAAAGAAAAATTAAGAGAGGGGATAATGTTATATAAAAGAGAAAAGTATGAAAAAAAAAAGAGGATAAAGAAAGAAAAGTAGATGAAAAGAAAAGGAGAGAGAGCGAGTCTTTGACACTTATAACACATTGCAAAGAGTAGCAAAACATGTCTTATCATTTTTATTTTGGTAATGAGCTTGATATTGAACAAAAATATATTAGGTAGAAAATTATTTTAGAGGGGACTATGAAAAAATAGTAGTTGAGATGACTGCAATAAAAAAAAAAAATGTTGGAGTATGGATGGATATATTTGAGAAATTTTACCAAAAAACAAAAGGAGGAGTGCCACATGGCAAATAGAGAGCAAGGGGCATTTCAATATATGCAGAAGATAACATAAAAATCCAAGAAAACCTACTTGAAGACTGTCCTTAATACTTGTTTGGACCTTTACTAAGATGGATTAAAATAGGGAGTACTAATCTTCCCGAGCGTTTTTCATTTGCAGTTCACAGCATTGAGAATGAACTTGAAGATTCTACACAGATAAAGGCAGTTGTCCAGACTGCGCTTGGTTTGTGCTCCACTGTGTACACAATGACAAGCATTTTTGGGTTCCTTCTATTTGGCAACGGAACTCTTGATGATGTGCTTGCAAACTTCGACACCGATCTTGGAATTCCATACAGTTCCATCCTCAATGATGCTGTTCGTGTTAGCTATGTCCGGCCACCTCATGCTCGTATTTCCAATCGTCTTCTACCCGCTGAGACTCAACCTGGATGGCCTTCTCTTTCCCTCGTCAAGGCCCTTGGTTCTGTGCAACACAAGATTTGCATTTGTCACTGTTGGCCTCATTTCTCTTATCTTCTTGGGTGCAAACTTCATTCCCAGCATCTGGGATGCTTTCCAATTCACCGGAGCAACTACTGCAGTCTGCATCGGGTTCATCTTCCCAGCTGCAGTTACTCTCAGGTGAGTGTTCTAATTTTCTTTTTTCTTTCATTCCAAACTTTCTCTACTTCTATCCTGATTGTTAATGCTTGGAGAGCAATCTATTGGAGGTAGCAATTCGTGTCTGTACCAAGAGGAGATTCAATATATACAAAAAGAAAAATCCCAATACTAACATGACCCTTCCTAGCATAGGTTGATGGTAACCGCCCTAACTCATGACCCATGTAACACGAGACTTTCAGTCAACCTGCGTCTCAAATCAACACGTAACATTTTATAGCTTTAAGTCTACATTTATACACCAAATTACATTCAAGTAACATAAAAATATATTTATTCAAAATTAAACAGTTCCATACTGCAAACACATCTACTTTATGCTCCTTTTGGTAAGAAGTAAAGAAAATAAGAGGGAAGAAAAATTATAAAGGAAAGAGAAATGTAGGGGAAGAAAAGATTTTGATTTTCCTTTTACTTGTTTGGTATGCGAAGGTGAAAGAAAATGATTTTATTTTCTTTTGTTTGATATTGCAAGAAAACCTAGAGGAATGGAAAAACTACTATTAATACAATTACTATTTTGCCCAATATTATTTAGCTATTTTTCTAATTTGGTGCTCAAATTTTTTGTTGGAATTTTATAAAAAGGACAAATTAATAACTTCACATTCTTTGCATTGTGATTAAACTTTTTCCTCATAAAATTCATTCATATTTAGAGAGGTCAATTTTGGTAGAACCCACATGTCATTTCTTCTACCTATGCTTCCTTTCCATTCTAATTCTTTCTATCAAATACCCCATCATGTCAATTTCTATCTCAAAATTCTTCCAATGTTTTGTTTCCCTCTACTTTTCACTTATACCAATCAGAGCAGTAGTGTTACTTTATATATAGGGCAAAATATTTTTAGAAAATAATAGCGTAACTTTTCTTGATAGTGAAATGTTAGGGACATTGTTTTTTCACTCTTCCTGTTTGGTTAATGTTCTTGTTATTTCTCTTGTTGATTCAGAGATCGGCACAATATAGCAACAAAGAAGGACAAGGTGTTGTGTGCATTCATGATTGTCCTTGCCGTGTTCTCAAGCCTGGTTGCCATTACAGCGATGCCTATGCCTTGTTCAAGAAAAACGCTTCACCGCATGAGGGGTGATTGATGATGATCTCCCATGTCAGTTGCTTTCTACAGAAACCTTGCTGGGAGTTCTGGTCGTCTTCTCAACGAAGAAATCTGCTTGGCCGAGTCCAGCGGATTTCTAATATAAAATCAAAAAGTTTTCTAAGAAGGCTCAATGAGTAAAACAAGAGGGATCCTTTGCTCAGTGTAAAAAGGTTACTTAAGTGTAAAAAAGTGTGCCATGCAGCCGGAATTCAATTATCCTTTTTTTTCCTCTATAAATTGCACTGTAATTTATTGTGGAAGGATTTATGTCAGTTGAAATACAAATATCTTTATTTGTTTAGACGTTCTTTTTATCGTCCTTCTGTTTACTAGTTAGTCACATTTGTTGATTGCCAATAAGTGAAAGCAACTTAATTTGGATTTCTTAGTTAAAATAATGTTTTTGTGCCGAAAGGCTACGGGTTACCAACCTTGGGTATTCCCTTCTCTTGCCTAGCTTGCAGCTAACAGCACACGCCCAATTCTTGGATGTGTGTTCTACGAAGCCACTTCTCTGGGCAGCAACCCGGAGTCATTTGATTCGGCAGGCGTGGATGTGGAAACAGTCCCAAAAGCTGATCCCATATTGTACTGTAGAGGCCAACTGCAAGCCTCGAATGAGGTCTACGGCGTAAGGATCTTCTTGTAGCCTCTGATCTTGTTCTCAAAGAGCAATCTTATTCAACCATATCAGGTTATAATCCCGTTACTAACAAAATAGTAGAAACCAACTTAAAAAATACACTACATACTAACAGTTTTGTGAGTAGTGGTGTTATAACTTTATGAATCCTTTTCATTCTCAAATGGTCCAGGCTCAGCTGCAGCTCTGCAGCAGGGCTTCCAACACGCTCAACGCCTCCCAACATAAAGTGTTCTTCACCAACTGAGACACTATTGCATACATGTGTGGACTTTGGGCAGCGTCCATTGGAGTGTGCTGAAGCAACGCCTTAAGCATGAGCAGTATCACAAGAGAGGGGTTATCAGCGCTGCTCCTTCTCTCGCCTTGAGAGTAAGGCAAAAACATGGTGGCTAATTCGTCGAACCGGACCGAGATGTTGGCCGCAACAGAGCAAGCACTACATGTAAATACTTGGTAACGTTGGAATTGGCAAGTTCATCCATTGCAAAATACTATTTTTGTTATGTTTTTTGGTTTCATTTGGCTGTAGTGTTTTATATGTAATTGACTTGTGTTGTTCATCTTGAGAGCGTATTTGTTTGAAAATTTGTTGGTTTCCTGCAAAGAAGTCCCACGAAACTTTCCAGCCTCTATTGTTTTTGCTTTTGTTTCGGGAAAACAAATTTTGGATAAGGTACAGCCGTACACACATAGGCCAAGGCTTATATATGAAATTAATTTTCTGGTTTTTTGAGGACGAATGGCACACTACGTAGTACGTACATAACCAACTTATTAGAGTCTATTGAGAAGGAACAAAACGTAATATAGTCTATCTTCAAAAAATAATAAAAGAAAAAACTCATTAAGGTATTCTTTTTTATTTATATATGTACATTTTATTTTGTTTGAAGTTTTCCGTGATTTTATTTGTAATCTTGTTTCTTTTTTTGGGTGAATTATTTGTAGCATTTTGTTTTATCATTAGTGGTCTTGTTTGAGAACTGTTATACAATGCTGACAAGAAAATCAATCAGACGAAGAACATACACAAGAGTTTATCGAGGTTCGGCCAATTTGTGCCTGTGTCCTTGCGAACTCCCCTTGGGAATTCGATCTGCTCTTTTATTAATCTTCAGAATTAAAGATTACACACTTAATCAATTTCACTCACCTCACACACTGCCCTATCTAGATTTTATCCTAGAGAAAATACAACAACAACCCAAGAGAGAAATTTCCTCTCTCTTACTCTACACTATTTCTTGCTTTCTAGTACTCTCTCTCTCACCAGATTTTTCGATGAGCTCTCCATTTTGATTTTTCTTCGTTCCGTTCTTCTTTTCGCTCTGTTTCTCAATATATATTACAACAATATACACCAGCTCCTATTATACACAACCAACTAAACAAAACAACACACAAGACTGAAAAACGACAAGTTGTAACCATAACTAATTCTGTTATTGATAACTAATCATATTAGAACTAATTCAGCAATCTCCACCTCGGTTCTCATATGATTCTTTAAGCAGATCGTCCTCCCAGGATCCTAGCTCGATTCCATCTTCTATCAACCATTATCAATTCCTAACAAGTTCAGACAATGTTTGAACTTGTTAAGAGTAATCACCTCGGTTCTTACATCAGCTGGATTATCTTCAGTTGACACTTTCTCGATCTTGATCAGTCCTTGAGCGACCTTTTCTCAAATGAAATGAAACCTGACTTCTACGTGCTTTGTCCTGTCATGATATACAGGATTCTTGCACAAATGTAGTGCACTTTGGCTGTTTGTATACACTGTAGCTATTCACTTACATGTCTTTAATTCCTGTAGCATTCCTTACGTCCAAAGACCCTCTTTTATTGCTTCAGTGGCTACCATGTATTCAGCTTCTATACAAGACAAAGCTACTATGGATTGTAATTGTGATTTCCAACTCACACAATTACCACTTACTAAGAAAAAATATACTGATGTCGATTTTCTACTGTTTTTGTCCCCAGCATAGTCTGAGTCAATGTATCCACAATAACAACCTCTGTACCATGCCCCTTATAACATAAACCAGCCTCTTTAATTCCTGCAATACACCTCAATAGACATTTCATAACCCTCCAATGCTCATAACCAGGATTAGACGTGAACCTGCTTAACACACTGATAGCAAAGGCAAGATCTGGTCTAGAACATACCATAAAGTACATCACAGACCCAACAGCGTTAGAATAAGGTACCATTGCATCCTTTGCATTTCTTCTTTGGTTGTGGGACACTATTGTTTAGACAACTAGAACTGATTTGTTAAAGGCTGCTGTGTTGGTTTAGAACCTGTCATAGCAAACTTGTTCACCAACTTCTGTAGGTACCCTTGCTGACTTAAGAACATGGTTCCATTCCTTTTGCCCCTTTTAATATTTACTCCCAAAATTTTCCTAGCTGCCCCCAAGATCTTTCATGTCAAACTTGGATTGTAGTATCTTCTTCATCTAATCAATTTTTCTTCTCTCCTTATTGATCAATAGCATATCATCTACGTACAATAGTAGATATTCAGCTTCTAAAATATTACCCCCTTTAAAGTACAAGCACGGATCATAGGAACTTTCGAGAAAACCTTGCTAAACCTTGCTAAGACATAAAGGTATCAAACCTTAAGTGCCACTGTTTGGAGACTGCTTAAGCCAGTATAATGATTTTTTCAACATATAGACCATATCTTTGTCCTTCTCTACCTCAAACCCTTCTGGCTGCTCCATGTATATAATCTCATCCAGCTCTCCATGTAAAAATGTTGTCTTTACGTCTATTTGCTCCAACTCTAAATCAAACTGAGTCACTAAGGAAAGCATGATTCAAATAGTCTTGTACTTCACCATAGGAGAAAAGATTTCATTGAAATCTACCCCTTCTCTTTGTGTGAACCCTTGCAAGCTTATAATCCTTGCAGCTCACTGCCTCTTGATAACTTTCAGGTTCTATTTTATTGAACTCCATGGTTGTGAGGAAAACATAAGCTATAAGATCAGTTAGAGTAGAAAACCCAAACCTCTGAGTTGGTTTGATTACCCTCTTTTGTCTGTCTTTAACTAGATTGTAGTCCCTTAATGTCTCTGTTGTTTGATTATGCACAGGTTGTTGTGTTTCTTCTTACACTTTAGCACTAGTTCCTTTAATTTGGTTCACTAATATCATCAGCTCCACCTGATTCATGTAGGGTAGGGTCTTCTAAATGTTGATTTGGCTCCACATGAGCCATATTGTCATCATCTTGTTGTTGCTCAAATGCACCAAGGTTTACTTGATTTTCAACTGTACCTACAGGGTTAGCAATAGTGCTTTCCTTTCCTCCGTGTGTTGGTGTTCTCTCCGAACCCCACAAGTCTGAATGAATGTACTCCATGATGGACTTAGACTTATGCTTCCCTGCCTTGAATTTGAGCTTGTGCTGCTTCCCCAACATGCAGTATTCACAAAAGTCAATTTTACTGATTTTTCGTTTTCCAAGAAGCTTTTGATTCTGCATTTCTTGAAGGCCTAAGTCACTAATAGGACCAAGTCTCCTATGCCATAATACTGCATGGGTATCTTCAGGGGTTGTCACCACTGCACTCTTGCCTGTTAGTGTCTCTCCAATTAAATGGTAAAGGCCATCCTTTTTCTATCCTTTAATCACAACCAAGATCCTTTACAGATTTCATTTTCCTTTCTCTTGTTTTAATGGTATAGCCTGCATCATCTAACATGCCCAAGGAGATCAAATTCCTAGTAAGAGTTGGGACTAATCTGACTTTTTTCAGTGTCTCGCAGAACCATCGAACATTTTAAAGGTAACTATGCCAATTTCTTCTACTTGACATGTATGGCTATCTCCCATCATTACCTTGCCTCCATTTACCTTGCTGAAATCCAAGAGCTACTCCTTATTATAGGTCATATGATAAGTGCACCCTGAGTCAAGAATCCAGTCATGCCTTTCTACACTAGGTGATGTGGCAAGAACCTCTCCACTGTCATAACCATCCCCAAAATTTGCTAAATCTTGTTCTTCATTGTTTGCACCATTCTTCTCCTTATTTTTTCTGATCCAGGCATAGCACTCCTTCTTGATATGACCAATCTTGTTGCAGTGATAGCATTTCTTGACCCATTTGGTCTCCGTGAACCTGACCTCCCTTTTGCTTACTGTTTCTTTTGCTTTGTTGAAAACCATTTCTCTGCAAGCTCCTTCCTCTTGCAAAATAATTCTCGCCACTTGTAGAGGACAATTGTTTTTTTCTGATTTAAGTTCTAAATTTCTAGACCTTAAGGCTAACAAGACTTCTTCTAATGTGATGGATGTCCTGCCATACTTGATGGCAATCTCAACTTCCTTGTATGATTTTGGGCAAGGAATTCAAAAGGATAATGGCCTGATTTTCATCACTCAACGCTCATTTTCCCTGAGTTGGCTAATTCAATATTGATCCTCAAGAATTTATCAAGATTCTAATCTAGGTTTTTCTCAGTACTCATCTTAAATCCAAACAATCTTTCTTTAAGAAAGATCTTGTTTGTCAAAGATTTCTTTGGAATAATTCATCAAGTTTATTCTAGATCTTTGCAGGAGTGCCTTCCTTATAAACGAGCTGTATTATCAAATCAGTAAGGTGGAAGATTGTTGTACCTGTTGCCATTTCAAGCAATTCTTGCTTCTGATCTTTGGTGAAACCTTTTGGGAAAGGTACTGGATCTTCCAATGCCTGGAGCACCTTCTGGTGGGCAAGAAGCCCTTTCACTTTCTTCTCCAAACGCGAAAATCCCCAGATCTATTGAACTTCTCAATCTCCACTTTCATGTTGCTTATGACTAGATTGATTGAAGCGATGATTTCAATCGTTTTAATCCTTGAATCTTGTTCTTTGATGGGTGAATCCAAACTGGGTGGAATCTCTAAAGCCACACCCAAATTTTGAGCTCCCGTGTCTTCCAGATCTTCTTGAATTCTAATCCCTCTCAATCAGAATAGAAGTGGTCAAGCTTAAAGCCCAGCTCTCATGCCACTGTTATACAATGATGACAAGAAAATCAACCAGACAAAGAACAAACACAAGAGTTTATCGAGGTTCGGCCCAATTTGTACCTACATCCTCGTGAACTCCCTTTGGGAATTCGATCTGCTCTTTTATTAATCTTCAGAATTAGAGATTGCACACTCAATCAATTTCACTCACTCACTCACTCACTCACATCACCACCCTATCTAGATTTTATCCTAGAGAAAATACAAAAAGAACCCAAGAGAGAAATTTCCTCTCTCTTACTCTACAATCTTTCTTGCTTTCTAGTATTCTCTCTCTCTCACTAGATTTTTGATGAGCTCTCCATTTTGAATTTTCTTCGTTCTATTCTTCTTTTCCTTATGTTTCTCAATATATATATTACAACAATATACACCAGCTCCTCTTATACACAACCGACTAAACAAAATGGCATACAAGACTGAAAAATGACAAGTTGTAACCATAAATAATTTTGTTATTGATAACTAATCATAATGGAACTGATTTTCAACAAGAGCTAATAATAAATAAATAAAGTAAAAAAAAAAAGTCCATTGGTGGGACGCTGATATTCGACTTGGCCTTGATTTATACATAGAATATTTGACATTATTGGTTTGTAGGGATAAAAAATGAATGTTTTGTTAGCAGGTTCATTGTTTAGTGTCAAGGTAGGTAAGCACTACATTCAGGCTAAATGTTGAAATTTTTATCCTCAAGAAAAAATAGTTGTTGAATGTTAAAAATCACTTATTAAACTCAGTTTAAAAATTATTGAACTTATTATATTAAATGACTAGTAATACATACTAAATAATTAAATAACTCAGTCGCTTGGGTAAAAAAATTTAAAGCATACCACTTTCAAAAAAATATAAAGACATAATTAATTTTGATTTTTTAGGGTGTGGGCTGTTGTAACAGAAGGCAAACTTTATTTTTTGTTGTCAATAAGTGGTATGTGTCAATTTCTAAACTTATGAGAAAGTAATATAAATGCATAACAAGCTTTTTAGAAGTGGTTCTAGGCCTAACTAACTCAATTTGCATACAAATGGATATAAACTAATAGATAAATTTATATGTATAATATTGCTCAAAAAATCTTTCCTCTTACTAGCCTAGTAGATAAGAACGGGGAGAACGAGAGAAATGTCTCTCTATTGAAGAGCATAAAGCATCTTTCTTTATGATATTCTTAGATTAATGTTAATTATTCTTCAAAACATAAAACTAATAAGTGCACAATTAAAAGTGAAATATTAATGGCACGAAACTAAGAAAAATAATTAAGAATGGCGTTCCCATATTTTTCCTTATTATTATTAACTATTCAAAATTGCAGTAAATAACATTTTTTTAAAATTAAGAAAGTAAACAATATATTAAAATATTTGAAGTAAATAAATACAATATAAATAATTTAATTTTCCTGTACTTAGAAAATAAATATGTAATTACCCCAAATATTTTAAAACATGTTTTTTTTACAGAAAGATGTTTTTAAAAGTTTTTTTCCCTGAAAGATTAAAACAAGAATTTTTAAAAAGGAATTAAAACATGTTGTTCACTTTAAAAAGTTTTTTAAAAAAAGACAAGAGGAGGGAAACAACATATTTTGAAGAGGAAATAAAAATTAATAGCATAATTTTGAAAAAAAAAAATAAATTTATAGCATTTTAATGTGAATTTTATATTTATCAGTAACATTCCCAAGAAAAGGAGAGAGGGATTCAAACCCCTCGATAGTTTTCTGTTTCGAAGTATACCAATTTTCAAGCCCGGAGCTGGATCTCTAAATTGAAAAACCCTAACAATTTCTTACGCCTCTTTCTCCCCCCAAATCTCTCGTCCTTTCTGACTCTCTCTCTTTACCGCCATACGTTTTGCAAGCACTGAGCAATGATCCGCTGCAACGTGGAGCAATAGAGTCTCCTGAACAGCTCGATGTAGTCGCGTTATCCGACACCGCTCATGTCGAGTTCTTCCAGCACTTCGTCACCGACATACATCATCTGCTCTTCATTGTCGAGAATGTTAGCAATCTGAAGACAACAACTCTCGAGTCATTAAGAAGGACGTGTCCAATTAGGGTTTTGAAGAATAGGGATCTAGAAGATTGTAAGTGAAGAAATAAGGGTAAATGTGAGATTTTAAATCTTTCATTCAGGAGAACTTATGCTATCCATTTCCCTACGTTTAAAAAAAATGCAATCATCAATTGTTCATATATTTGGAATTAATTAGCCCATTTATCAAAGATTACTATTTAATAGGCCGCGTTCAATTCAAAACTTTTTACTTTACTAATTTATCCTCTATTTCTTATCTTCCTTTCTATTTCTGTTAAGCTGTCAGGCCCCCCTCTCTCCTCTCTTTCTCTCTCTTCCCCTCCATTCTTATTCTGATTCTCTCCCACGAAGTATGCTCTGACGCTCTCCTGCAAGGCTGAGACTTGAAAGCCAGGCACTTGAGTCGTACTTGCCGTATTTCGTGGATGATCTGCGCGAGGAGGAGGAGAGCGGTGGAGAGTCTGAGCGGGCTTGTGGTGGCATTATGTTGAGGCCAAATGAGATGCCATTGAGTCGAATGTGATGCTGTTGAGACAACGACAAGATCATCTTCCTGATCTCAATGGTTTTTTGCCATCGGAGACCGTCGCATTGCCGAAGAAGTTGCGACCGAAGTTTCAGAAAGAGTCGTCGCTGAGGGATTCATAGGCCACGTGCCTGGTCTCCGTTGATGAGGTGGTAGAAAAAGAAAAATGGAAGATTGAGGAAGACGTAGTTTTGTGTGGTTTTTGAAAAGGCATTTTTAGTAATTAACCTTTTAATAAATATAAAACTGACATTAAATATGTTATCTACAAATTTTTAAAACCTTTAGGTTTATTTATTTTTATTCTTATATTATTTCGGCCTAATCCTACTGTTTCTTTTTTTGAAAAAGGATTCTATTTGTGTCAAGGACTTCCTAGATTTCTTAGGTAAAATAGAAAACTACGACTTTTATCGTGTTGTTTTTTAATCTTATCATTTTTATAATAAAGTTTAAAATATATTATCTCAAAAAAAAAAATAAAGATGTTTTTTAATTTTATTATTTTTATAAAAAATTTAAAATATATTACCTTTAAAAAATATAAAAAAATAATTGATTGTATGTATCTTAAGTTAAGATAAAACAAATAAATTTTTTTTAAAGATATTTTTAACCTTTTAACTAAGGAAAATAATATGAATCAAACAGGAAAAAAAAAAAAAAGTAAAAGAACGTAACCGTGATGTTAAGATGGCACGAAAATGTATACCACCTAATCTACTCAGTTCACTTTGGGCCTCAGAACCTAATTTCAAAGCCCAAAAAATAGTCCACGACGGTTTCACCGACCAAAGGTGCGAAGATCTCCAGTGCGAACACGTGTCATGAGCAGCGCAGCTTTCGTTAACCAGACACTCTAATCTGAGATTATGAAGCTGTAATTAAACTAATCTCTCACCTTAATCACATGATTTTTTTTGTTTTACTCTCCACCTGAGGGACGATTACTCGTTCATGTTTTTTTTTCTCCCCTTTCGTTTCGAGCTTTCAATATATACCCGCGAAATATCTAAAAAATGTAAGATTTTTCCTTTATTTACATTTTCTCCCCATCCGCCATTGGAGCACGCTCGAAAACTACAAATATGCTCTTCTTCTATTTCTTTTAGAAGGTGGTTTTGACACCCTTTTCTCATCTGGGTTCTTCATGAAAATTTTGCGAGAAAATTAGGGAAAGGAACTTTATTTATATAATCAAGTTAATGACTTTTTTTAATGGGTATTGTTTTACTGTTATAGAAGTGGAGACAGGTTTAATTATTTTGTTCTGGAAAGTAAAATGAATAACAGGAATGTTGTGAATCTGTTGTTTAAGAGAATCTCCATAATTCCTTTTCTCTTTTTTTGTAAAACAGAAAACAGAAGATGGAAATGTTACCTTGCTTATGCTTCAAAAAATCTTTACTTACAATTCTGTTTTTGTTGAGTTTCTTGTAGTCAAGATTGAATTAATTCTGTTTTGTTGTTGTTCTTAGTTTTTGAAATCTGGGTTTCAAGATTAGAACAAGTGAACCACAGAAATGGATTCTGATGCTGTTGATGAAGCGAGTGTTTCTGTCAATCATGTCAATATACATGAACAAGGGGCGGATTCCGGTAAAGCCGCTGACTTTGCGGACAGGGTTTCGTCCAACGGAGAGGCCGTCACGGCTTTGGGGAATTCTGGCGAGATCGTGACTCGGCTCGAGCTCGATTTAGCATGTGTTTCTGAGAAGATTGTTAACTTGAATGTTCTTATGATGCATGTGGTGACGAGGGAGAATGAATTTGAAGCTTTTGCCATGGAGAAAGAGCATACATCGGATGATTCTTTGGAGAAGGCTTTGGAATTTGATTTCTTGTCAGGAGTTTTGGATTCAGAGGTGACAGGATTGGATGGATTCATGGATGTGCTTGAGTCGGAGGTTGTCAATGCCCGCGAGCTAGTATCCTCATGCTCGCACGAGGGAGGAAGTCTCAGAGAAATGGAAGAAAAGTTGCGTGATTCTGAGCAATCTTTCAAGCAGTCACGAGATCAGATTTCTGAAATTAGGACGCAGTCACTGAAGTTGCAGAGGACATTGTCATATCTAGATCAAGAAGAAGAATGTAAGCTACATCAATTTGAGATTTTATCTTCTTACCAGGTCTAATACAATATTCTAATGAATCTGTTTAATATAAAAGAACTCCAAGAACCAAGCAAACCGCTAAAACAAACCGGATATTTCTCCAATATGAGCGTACAATTCCGTCTACAAAGCGAAAAGATTTTATCTGGATAGTTTCTTGATTAATACCTGCGAATTCAGGAAGTTTCTTGGTTAGTACCCGCAAATTCAGGCCTTCTTATCACATGCTGTTTCAAGTAAACTTATTGTCGTTGTTCTTTGATGGGAACTTCAAGTTTTTAGTTGGTACACAAGTAGAATTTTTGCTAGCACTCACTTTTGTACGAATATGTTGGCAGGGAATAACGAGAAAAGATTTGAGGATGATCAATTTTTTAGTGTAAATGCAAAGATAAAAATGCAAACTGCTGAACAACAAAGACATATTTTGAGGATGCTGGAGAAATCTTTGGCAAGAGAAATAGATCTTGAAAAGAAGTTAGCTGAATTGAGACACGTTGAAGATGAGCTAAAACAAAGGCTGCTCTTGTCGGAAGAAGAAGTATATTGCATGGAGGATGAAACGGCAGATGTTTGGGGAAGATGGTTTGAGGCAGATAATACATCTTCAGTTCTGATGGGAATATCAAAAGAACTATTGGGTCGGCTTCAGATACTCCGGTTCAATTTGAACAGTGGAGTTCAACGAGAAACTGCGCTAAGATCAAAGCTTGAAGATTCCATAGAACAGCTGAAAGCCAAAGAAATTTCTTTGAATGAGCTTGCAAGCAGCAGTGCAGAGGTTAGTGACTTCCTTGTTTCGCAGAACAACAATTTAAAAGCAAGCTTGAGGGAGGCTGAAGACAAGTTAATTCTTGCCAATTCTGAGGCTTTTACTTTGAGTGAAAAGGTTACTTCGCTTGAGAAGCAGCTTAAGGAGTCTGTCAACGTTGAGTCCCTTGAGAGACAGTTAAGAGAGTCTGATATCCAGTACCAGTGTGCAATTGCATCTGCTGAAGCTAGTCAGGAGAAGCAAAACCTGTTGTATTCTACAATAGGTGATATGGAAAATTTGATTGAGGATCTTAAGGGGAAGGTTTCAAAATATGAGAGTCGGGCTGATAGTGCTGAGGAGAAGTATATCATATTGTCCGAATCTCATGCGGAGTTAAATGATGAACTGAACTTCTTGAGGGGGAGACTGGAATCCATGGAATCGTCTTTGCAACAAGCTGATGAGACCAAGTTGGCCGCTGCAAAGGGTGTTGGTCTCCAGACCAAAGTTATTGCAAACTTGGTTTTACAACTAGCTTTTGAACGAGATCGCCTTCATATGCAGGTATTGACCGAAGACACGTGTGGTATTCTCAATTTATTGCACTAGCAACTCCCCCCTCCTCTTTTTTTTTTTTTTCTTTTCTTTCCCGATTCCTATCAATGTCCCATATTCTCGCGTGGTAATTGATAAAGGATGGTTGTTACTTGTCAAGAATCCTTACTAGGGTATGTCATGTGGGGTTTTCTCCTAATTCTAAGATTATGAACTTTCTGCTGACTATAACAGTTTTGATGGCTTATATGTAGATTTCTTCGTTAGCAATGGAGAACAAATTTTTACTGCTGCAGTTACGAGGAAGCAACAAAGATTCTGCAGTTATGAGGGATGATTTTGATGCTGCTACGAGCTCAAGAGACCACAAGGAAGAGGTAACGGAAATATCTTCTATCAGTTCTAAGGTAGGGGGCCTTACGTCTCACTGTTTCAGTGGTTAATTTATGGAAATTTAATCATACTCTTTACTTTTCTTCCAGTTACATGAATTGATTGGGTTAACTAACTTGAATTCATCCTAACTAATGAGAGTTTTCTGCATCATGAACTTTCACTCATGTGAAATTAACTCGAGATAGCCTTAGGGAGTACTACCATTATAAATTTTAATTTGTCTTTGGACTTGTTATTCTGTGATTTCTTCTTCTTTTCCTTCCTCCTGCTTGGACCGTTAAAACCCTTTTAGTTTGGAAGTCAATATTTTTCTTACATTTGCCTCATTATGTGTGCCTTATCAGCTGGATAAGACTCGAGATAATGCATCCTTTGTTGAGACTGAAGTGGGACCTACGCCGGGACCAGAGACTGTGAGGAGAATAGATGCTGGAATCTTGAACTTTAAGCAAGTTTTCTTGGCAATGCTCATCCTGATGATCTCAGTTGCAGCTTATTATACTTTTAAACTGCAAATCTTTCCATTTTGATCAAGCTGCCAAAGTTCTACTTCTACGTTAGTTTACCAATGATGATCTTTTCTTACACGTCCTCTCTCCCATGCCTACCAGCAAACATTAAGGCTTTGAGGATGGAAATATATGTAGCTAGTGTAAACAGTCCTATTCCGACCTCAAGGTAGGTTTTTTTTTTTTTTTTTTTGGCTGATGTGAAGAAGAAGACAGTTTTGGCTAACCGTTTAGAACCTCAGAAGGTGATGGAATTGACCGTTTCTTATCACAACACTTTTTGGTTTATTGCATCAGCTCAGACTTAGGATAGTGTTTTTGCCATCCTGTTTCCTTCATGGTACTTGCTGGAGTTGGGTTATTTAAGGTCACTCTGTTGGGACTAACTTGACTAGCGTTTATAGCAAGTTTTGGCTTCTTCTTTTTCTTCTTCTTTTCAAAGAAGTTTTGTCTGCAACTCTGGTGACAAAAGTAGTTTTACTTGTTGCTCCTTGTATGCCTGTATTAGTCGTCCGGTTCCATGAAGTTTCAGATTGACTTGACAGATTAATGTAATTAGTTAAGCTACTTTAGTCCTAATTGTTAGTTCGTTGCAAGTATTTTAATAGCATTTTCGTTAACTAATTTGCGTTTCCTAATTGCATATGATGGTGACTGACCTTACATTCTAATCAGGAACGAATTTAACACATGAAACTCACCTTTTTTTTCAGTTCTTCCTCAATCTTAAAAACAATGTATCAGTCAAAATAAATGTCCGAAAAAATGGTCACTGAGACGACAAATTCTCTATGTTTTATTGAAATTTTCATTGTATAACAATTCTTTTGCACAATAATGTAACATGTCACAAGCTATTCCTTGCCCGCAAAACATCAAAATTTGCAGGGTCTTGGGAATGCATATTTTTTCCCAACTCTTCGAGAATTTTGTTCTCAGCTAACTCAGGATTCATGTATCCTCCCAGGCCAGCCGTGAAAGGAATGTAAAACAACATATCAATAAAAAATGGTTGCAAAACTAAGCATTGTACATGTAAGTTCCGAGCTCTTCTTCCTGCTCTTTTACTTCTACTTCCTCATCAAGGTGAACATACGGGGAATACCCGGCCCACTTCATTTCACAAACAAGCAAATGTAGTTTCTCATATATCTCCTTGCTCCTTGGATGAGCTTTTTCCCCAACAAGAAATGCATGTACCTCATCCTTAACCTCGATCCAGCTACAACCCGGCTCCTTCTTTAATCTGTGAGACTTCATTGCTCTTCTCATGCCTGACATCTCACCCCACATTCCAGAATCAGCATAAATATTTGATAGAAGAACATAAGCAGAAGAGTCTTGCGGGTCCAATTGCAAAAGATTTCTAGTTGCCTTTTCGGCGACTTCTACGTTTCCATGTAGCTTACAAATGCAAAGCATAGTTCTCCATACAACAGCATCGGCTTCAAAGGGCATCTCTTCAATAAGCCTCAAAGCCTCATTAACTTGTCCTGACCTCCCTACAATATCCACCATGCATGAGTAGTGCTCTAATTTAGGAGCTAAGTTATAGTCACTCTGCATTGAGTGGAAGTAATGCAAACCCTTGTCAACATTCCCAATATGTGCACAGGCACGGAGGACCGAAACAAAAGTTGCATGATTTGGTTTAACCTTCTCAATTTGCATATCCTCAAAGACTTTAACGGCGTCTTCTCCTAGGCCATGGTGGGCGTAACCACATATCATGGCATTCCATGTCACAGGATCACGCTTGCATGCTTTCTCAAACATCAGTCGAGAATCTTGCATGTTTCCGCACTTTGAGTACATGTCAACAAGCGTGCTGCATATGTACGCATCTGACAGCAATTCTTGCTTGATAATTTGCGCATGTATTTGCATCCCGAGTCCAACAGTAGCCAAATTAGCACAGGTGTCAAGAACTGCTGCATAAGTGAAGCTATCAGGCTCGACACCCATGTCCAACATCCGAGAGAAGAATCTCTGTGCATCCTCATTTTGTTTTTGCTGCGAGAAGCCAGAGATGATTGCATTCCATGAAACCATTGTTTGTTCATTGGTTCTGTCATGGATCTTTTCTGCCTCTCTGATCATTGCACATTTACAGTACATGTCAACAAGTGCACCTCCAACAAACAAGTCGAAGCCCATCCCAGATTTGATAATTCTACTGTGGATTTCCATCCCATGGTTTAAAGCTTGCTGAGCTGCACAAACTTTTAAAACACTGCCGTATGTGAATTGATCAGGTTCCATCCTTGAACGGAGCATGTAAACAAAATTCTTGAGCGTTACCTCTCCGTTATCATTCTGTTGATTGGCTGCAATAATTGCATTCCAAGATACGGCATCCCTCGTTAACATCTCATCAAACACATGAGAAGCTTCCAATAGATAACCGCACTTTCCATACATGTCCAAAACAGCATTCGCAACACATATATTGGACACCAAACGACTCTTAACCGCTAAACCATGTACTTGAAGTCCCACAGAATGCTCTTTAATTGTCGCACAAGCAACAAGCGCACCGGATAAAGATACTTCATCAAAACCTAGGTCGGACTTCCTCAACAGCTGAAACAAGTACATGGCTTCAGTCCCTTGATGACTTCGAGCATAGCCAACAATTATGGCATTGTAAGATTGCAAATTATGGTATGGCATTGAGTTGAACAGTTTCCTAGCATCAGACATACTGCCACATTTTGCATACATGTCTAAAGTGGCGGTTCCTACTAAGACATCGGAATCAAAGTGTGCCTTTATGGTGTGTCCATGCAACTGAGTCCCAAACTTATAGGCAGATAATCCAGCACAGGACCTGAAAACACTAGCATAGGTTGACTGGCTCACTCCAATTCCTTCCCTCTGCATCTTCTTGAACATCTCCAAACCCTTAACAAATTGGTCATTCTGAACGCAGCCTGCAATAATAGCACTCCAAGAAACCCAATTCTTTTCGGGCAATTCATTGAAAACCTGAAAAGAAAACTTCAGTCTTCCACACTTTGCATACATATTTAACAAAGCACTTCCTGTCACAACATCAACATCATAACCCGTTTTGAAAGCAACACTGTGAATTTGAATCCCAAAATCCAAATGTTCCATCACTGAACATGCTTTCAAACAAAGAGCTAACGAAGTCGGATCAAATGCCACACCAAAACTTCGCATCTGCAAACAAACACCAATAGAATTCTGACAGTCACCAATTAGCAAATACCCTGAAATCAAGGAGTTCCAAGAGACCACATCCCTCCTCGGCATTGCGTCAAAAAGCGACTGTGCGGTGTCCATCTTTCCACAGGCAGAATACCCTGAAATCATGGTGTTCCAAGAAACCGAGTCTCTTTCAAGCATTTCGTCGAACAACTTACTTGCATATTCCAAGTTGCGGCATTTCACATACATCTGGATCAAACAATTCGTGACGAACACTGTGGGCTCGAACCCAGATACGATCATCCGACAATGGGCTTGTTTTCCTTGATTGAGAGCCCTTCCAACGGAGCATTGTTGGAAAATCCGAGAAAAGGTTTTGAAACTCTTGGTGGGTTTTGCTTGGGCAGGGGTCAGAGTTGAGAAGAGCCTTGACGAGGAAGAAAGTAAAAGCCTTGCTAAAGAATAATGGTGAGTGAATCGATGATGACCCATCAACTTGAGTACTCATTCTTTGACGGGATTTTCGACCGTTACATACGGATACGATATTGAGAAAAGAACAAGAGTTTTCCGAGATTGCTGATTCCGCTTGGTGTTCGATGTTGATTCACTCCACAAACGACAATATGGCTAACCAAAAACCTTGTTTTCTTTCGCTACGAACGACGACTAGCCATACTGACATCCGAGGAGTATTTTGATGAAAGTGCACCCCAAAAAACTTAATTGAAGGAATAGCGCTTTTTTTTTTTGGACCAAACAACTGATGACATGTCAATTCTTTTCTCTTATCTGGCTCTTTTTATCCATCTCAGCCCAGCCTCTACACGTCGGTTGAATGATTTTGACGAAAGCGAAAAGAAAAAAAAACGACGAAAGGGCCTCCGTCGTTTTGGCCCATCCCAGAACAAAACTCCATCTCCTCCTTTTATCGAAGAGCAACAAACGCAAACAGAACTCCATCTCTTTTATCGAAGAGCAACAGGCGCAAAGAGAAGGAAGATTCCCAGAAGATACAAAGATATCATCGAGGATCACATGACAGACAATCATCGAAAAAATTCGATTTCTTTTCGACCGTCCGATCTAGCCCCAATGACTCTTCTCTTCGGCAAGCATGAAACCCTTGCAGGTCTGTCCAATAATCCAATTATTCTAATTTTATGTTGTGTAAATTTGTTTCTCTAGGGTTTTAATATGTTGATTGCTTGAAATTTGTTGGAGCGATTGTTGATTTTAGGTTCTTTTGGGTTGTCTATTTTCGTAATGATTTGAGTTTAAGAGGAATTGTTTGAGAAATCAAAGAAATTGAGTTGAATAGCATGAAGGAAAAGATTTTATTTGGCGATAAATATTGGGTTTTCCTCGATTTATGGAATGAACTACGGTAATTGATTTAATTGTATACATTTTGATAGCTTTTGTTTTGATTTTGATTTTTTTTTCAATTACTAAGTAGTATGGTTTGTTGTAAAGTTTGCTTCTTTGAAGCCCGATTAGAGTAAGGTTAAATTAATTTGAAGTTACGATATAATTTTCTCCAAATTTGTTGTGGCAGAAATTTTTTTTTTAATATGGGTATATATCTACTGGAAATTAGGGGTATCTCCATATCTTAACATGAATTAGGATCAATTATAAGAAGTAGGACTGTTATTTGTACCAGTACATAGATTAAGATACTATTTTTAAGCCGAGACTAACTAGATGGATGTGATCTCGGAACTTCTGCAGAAAAATAAGAGGATGCTCAATAAATCTATCAGGGAAATAGAAAGGGAGAGGCAAGGTATTCAGGCACAGGAGAAGAAACTAATTATGGAGATCAAGATGGTGTGTTCGTTTTCTAATGCAACTCTTAAAAATCTGATTCAAAGTTTCATATCTTATGTTGTATCTTTTGACACTCTTTAGGATTCTAGTTCAGTAGAGACATATTGACATCAGGCTTTGAAATGATCTGTCTTGTGGTTACATCATCCAACTATATTTTTGATGTGGGTAGTATTGTTGTAGGGAGCTGTGAAAGTTATGGCTAAGGACCTTGTTAGAACACGACACCAAATTGAAAAGTTTTAGAAGCTCAAATCCCAACTCTAGAGAGTAGCTCGCAAAATCCAAGTAATATTTAAGTTCATTGATTTCATCATTGAAAACTAGGAATAATGTAGAAAAGCTCTACTATTTTTGGCTGTTCTCATCTAGGAATAGAAAATACTGTCTTTGCACCCCCCAAACCCCCACCTTTTTTTTTTCTTTTTGGGCTGAGGCATTTTTTTTTCTACTTTCCTACCGAGAAAGAATGTTGAAATCTTTTTACATTTGGAGATGAGCCAAATTAAGTTTGTTTGATTCAATGCTTTTGCTTGATCTTTATCTATGGTACTTGAGGTTTTGCGGTTGTGGATTTCTCAACTTTTATTGAAGTTTATATTCACTACTTTGCCGCTAAATTATTAAATGATTTATTATTAGTCAATACATTTGGGAAGAGCTTTATTATTTCATTATCATCCCGATTGCTCTTTCATTATCATTATCGAGAAACATGAACAGCTAAATTAAAGTATTCTTCCCCTAGAGACAAACATTCAAGCATTAAAGAGGTAGGGACTTCTGCTTGAGCAGAGCAAGAAGAAAATGAGGGATGATTTAGGGCTACATGATTTTAGGGGTGAGATGGATGAGTCTTTTACCCATCTCATCTTCCACTTTGGGCGCCCTTTCTGAAAGACTCATCCATCTCAACCCAAAAATCATGTAGCCCTAAATCATCCCTCATTTTCTTCTTCCTCCGCTCAAGCAAAAGTCGTTGCCTTTCTCATGCTGGAACGTTTGTCTCTAAATCATGTAGCCCTAAATCATCCCTCATTTTCTTCTTCCTTTGCTTTTAATTGGTATAGGTTTGATAGTGTGTTTTTGCATGACTAAAGTAGCATATGATTCTTTCTTTGTCCATTGAGCTTTAAAGAGTTATTGATGCATGGTAAATATTTTCAACATGGTTGTTTGCAAGAATTGTTTTTGGGAATGAGTTGTTTTTAACATAGTGATCACTTAGTTTCGACGACTCTTATTTTGTTAATATGTAAACAAATCATGATGATGACAGTAAATTGATATAAATTTTTGAGATGTGGTGATTTCTATGTAGGATTCTAATGTGAATTTTCAAGGTTTTTGTTTGTCTGTGTTTGGTAATATTTTTTTTTTCTTTGGTGTAGAAGTTTTCGTTTTCTATATATAAGGAAATTCAACCAATAAAATTTTTTACCATTGGGATTATGATCGCTTAGATTGATGTTTGATAGGAGGTATAATTTTTTTTTGCGTTATCTTCTTGCTGTATATCTCAATTTTTGTGTAAAAGCAACATGGGTTTTAGGCCTTGTTGGTAGGAAGATAAGTGCGAAGAAGATGTTGATGAACTGATGATGTTGTTGGTGTTCAACTAAAATCAAGTAATATATTATCTAATATCTCTACGTCACTGTATGTTCTTATTTGTTTTTCTCTTTTCCCCTTAAATCTGTCTAACTTTAAAAAGGAAGAATAATAAGAAAAACAAGTTTGGTGAGTGATGAGTTCGCATGCATTGCCAAGTTTAAGTCAGAGTGCATGCTTGCTTTGATGTGTTGGAACAAAATGAAGTTGTTTTTTGTTATGTAAATTCTTGCTCTTACATTTTGCAGTTTTGAGGGAACTTGAGACAAAACTCTCTTTGCTGTCTAATTCTTTTTTGCTGTCTATCTCTTCTACAAGTCAGAAGCCATTTGAAATTGCTTGAAGACCTGAAAGCATTTTGGAATTTGTGCTTTGGTTGCTAGCTGCCAAATAATGGTTAGTTAAGTTCTAAACTTTTTTTTCTTGCTTTTCTAGGTTTGTTCCTACTATTGTTGGTTTGTAATTTTTTTTTCGTTTTGTCGTATGATGGTGTTTGTATTATCTCGTAAGATAAACATCTCCTTCTGATATACATGGAATGGGCCTATCTTTATTTTAATTGATCTTTGGTGTTAATTCTGTTGTAAATGTTATGTAAATTTGTTTTCATATTTTATTAAAATTGTTTTGTATATTGAACAGCCTCTAAGACTAGATCCCGTGTTAAGGAGTGAGGAGCATTACGATTGCAAGGTGTCGAAGAAATCAAAATACGAGCAATATGCGAAGATCATTACAGACAATCTGGACCCAGATGATCTGCAATGGTTCAGAGGCACCCAATTTGGCCATGTGTTGGACGTGGCTCCAAATTTTCAACACTCTGGCCAGTTGCTATGGTCATTGGTTCTTCGGATGGCAGCAGTTGACTCTGAGAATGAATTTTGGATGGTGGTTAATTGTGTTCCAATTAGGTACACATTAAAGGATTTTGCCTTGCTAACAGGGTTGTGTTGCGGTGATGAGTATCCTGTTGTTGACGAAGCAAATGAGGATGACGGGGATGAGGAGGATGAGGATGATGCTACTCCACCCTTTGTGCATAGACATTGGCCGAATAACACAGAAATTTCCATCTATGATGTTATCGACAAGACGGAACAGAATTCTGAAGCTGTAGACCATTTAGAGAAGAGGAAGATGGCGGCATTGATATTTGTCGTTGGTGTTTTGATGGCCAACGACAAAAATTTCATGAAAATCAAAGCACAATTCCTAACTTTGATTGATAACATAGATGCTTTCTGTGCCTATCCTTGGGGTCGAGATCTTTTAAGTATTCAATTAAGCAGCTAAAAAAGGATATAAAGAGTAAGTGCGGCTCGAGTAATGCAACATTCACTTTCAATGGATTTATATATCCATTTGAGGTAATTAAACATGAGTAATTTATACATTAGTTTGTATTTGATATTGCATTTATCGTTTTATATTTGATATAATATTTGATTCCAAATTTATTTTTGTTATAAGTATTTGCCTATGAATGCATCCCTGCAGTAGCCAACAGATTGGCTAACCCCGTCTCAACAGAAGATCCTGCGCCCCGAATGTGTTGTTGGAAGACAATAAAGTGGAGGGGTGCAACCAATCCTTCGAGGGTGGAGATAAACAATTTAATAGAGCGGTCACAGGTCAATGTCTACCTGTTACTCATGTAATTATTTGTAATAAGTAAAACGAACATGGTCTTAACAAGACACCGTTTTAAAATTTGTTTTGCAGGATATTCGTAGCATGTTGTTTGCTACAAATAAGGAGATGAGAACTCCATGGATGGTCAATTATAGGCCTTTTGTGGGAAGAAATGCTGATCCAATTGTAAGCCAGTTGAGCGAGATTCTTGATCGGGGAGAGCTTGTAGTTTTTGGCCATGACCATCTGGAGCATGTTTCCCCTTTCGTTGATCAAGATGCACCCTCAACTTTCGAACATGAGGATGCTCCTCCGAGAGTAGTGCGACTTGAGAACGAGGTCCAAGCCATCAGGAAAGAGCAAGAAGCCATGAGAAGAGAAATGGCAGTGGGGTTTAAGCAGATGAAACAACATATTTCTGACCAATTCAGACATTGGTCAGAAATGATGCTGTCAAGGGGACATCAAGAGCATCATTACAGTGAGGGTTATAATGGGTTTAGTACGCCTCAGTCGCACAGTACACCCTTGCATGAGGAAGGATTGCCAAACATATCTCCCTCACCTCGTCCTTGTCCGCGCACTACGGCTCAGCCTCATACTACGCCTTTGCCTGAAGATGCATCACCTGTTGTTTCCTCTCCTTGCACTATGGCTGTGCCCGATATATGTCGCACACCATCCGTTCCTTCATCGCCTCGCACAGCACCCTCGCCTCCCTCACCGCGTCCTACACATAGCACTGATATAGTGGTATACGATGAAGAACCACAACCCCTACAGATAGAAAGACCGCAAAGGCCGCGGAGGATTAGAACAAGATCACAATATATGCGAACTCCATATACTAATCCTAGAAGAAAGTGATTAAGGTCTTTGTCATATGTTTGGCAGACAATGTACTTGTTTTGATTTTCTTTGCAGGCATTCTGGTGTTATGGATTATGTTCACAGGTTTTACCAATGTCTGGATTATGTTTACAGGTTTTATAGTTATTTGGATTGTATTTGCAGGTTTTGGATATTCTTTAATATAAGTTGTTATGCTGTCAAAATTTTGTGTCCTCTTATAGGTTGAGTATCGTTCTTTGTGTTGCTTTGTTTCTAAATTTTATGTAGTTTTTCAGTTTATATTTCGTTTATTGTTGTTGTTCATTATCGTTTTAAGTGTTACTTTGATATTGAGGATATATATAAACGTTATCGATTTTTATGAAAATCTAAACAAAAAAAAATTCATTCATTCTGTATCGATATCGAAACTTGAAAATATATATGAACAATATATCTTGAATATTTCATCTTTACTTTTAACACTAATGTGACGTACCGACTCAATTGCCATATTTTCATTTTCAAAATAATGATACATGAATTCTAACAATTATTACTTAACATCCACCAACTAAAGTTAAAAATGGCCCCACTCAATAAATATCCTCACATGAAAAATGACCCCATGTCGACCCCATGTCGACCCCACGTCGACCTGTGTCGACCTCGGATTTAAAGTGACCCCCACTTGACGTGTCCATCTCCCATGTTGTCTTTGTACATTTTTTAATTTCATGTGTGAACTCACATTCTCGCATGGGTTGAACATTAAACAACATTAGGAAGATAGTGTTCCTTTGCCTATATCCATTCTCATGTTGCACATGGAAACATGTAGAGAAATCCCACAGGCATAATTTCTCTTTAAATATGATACAAGGGGGTAGTGATCTACGATGGGGTGAATTTTTAACTAAAAATACACCGAGGTCGACACGGGTCGACATGGGGTCGACTACTACGTCGACCCCACGTCGACCTGTGTCGACCTTGGATTTAAAGTGACCCCCACTTGACGTGTCCATCTCCCATGTTATATTTGCACATTTTTTAATTTCATGTGTGAACTCTCATACTCGTAATGGGTTGAACATTAAAGAAGCTCGATACCATGTCGACCCATGTTGACCCTGTTCTTTTGTACTTGTACATGTCACTCAATAGCCTTATAAGGAGGTCGATACCATGTAGACCCATATCGATCCCATTAAATTTTTAAGTTTTGTAAATTCCGGCAGCATAACGACTTAATTTATTCACATTCTAAGGAAACCTGTATAGAACAATACGGAAAAGGACAATAATGATATTAAATGAAACAATTAACAATAATTTAATCGAAAACATAAAAAGTCATTATCTCTTAGCAACAAACGAAATCAAGAAATTGGGGCATTCCTACAAGTCTTTTGATAATGCCCGTATTGTCCGCATCTAGCACACATGTTTCTTCTTTGCTTGCTGCTCTCACCTGTACTTGGAATTCTGTTGTGTTTTGTCCTACCGCGTCCTCACTTAACATTAGGGGGTAAAATGCGCACTTCCCTAACATCATCGGGAATCTCCCATTGGGACATATCTGGTATAGGATAAAGTGTCTCTGCATATGCATTAACCATTGTATCCGTCTTGTAATAATGTGAGCATAATTCATAAACGGATGTTTCTGCCTTCCCGCAAGCTGCAATTGCATGTTCACATGGCATTTGATCTATGTCAAAAACGTGACAAGTACAAGTTCTCAATCTAATGTTCACTGTTGCAGAGACCTCTCCACCTACAACGTAGTACTCATCAATATTTAGCTTATTCACTGATAAAAATCCAGCTCTGTCATACCTGTCATGGAGTATTTTCTCATTCGTCGGTGTCAAAATTGAGGTATTAACAACAGCTTTGGTTTGCCTTTCGTTAAACCACATAGACATCTTTCCCAACACAAAATCTAACAAGGCAACAACAGGGTAATCTCTTACATCTTCGAGCATTCCATTCAATGATTCAGCAAGGTTTGAGGTCATAATATCATATCTATTTCCTTTAAAATGAGCACGAGACCAGTTCTCAAAGCCAACCTGCTCTTGCAGGTATCTCCCAACGCGTGGATAATCCGAACAAAGATCCTTGAAAAACATATGGAACTCATCAATTCGATAAGCACTAGCAGCTTTAAAGAACAATGGTAGAACACCGCTACAATGGAAGGTAGCCTTGATGTTCTGCGCCACATGAAATGTGCAACAACCATGGCGTGCTAACTCATAAACTGTCTCAACAGCCTTCTTAATACTTCGATGTCGATCAGATATGAAAACTAAATCTTCGCAATCTTTCACAACTTCCTTCAACTTTGAAAAGAACCATGTCCAAGATGCATCATCTTCTTTGTCCACAATCCCTCAAGCGATGGGATAACAACAACGTTCACTGTCTTGAGCTGTAGCTACAACTAGCACGCCATTGAATTTTCCCTTCAGAAACGTTCCATCAACAACTATTACTTTCCTCATGCAAACAAATCCTCGTATACAGGGTCCATGTGCCACAAAAAGATATTTAAACTTGTTTGAATCATCAACCTTAACGTGGGTAACAGTGCCGTGGTTTACAGACTGGAGCATATGACAGTACGATGGAAGGATGGCAAAACTTTCTTCCGCTGTACCCCTTACGAGGTTAATTGCATGCTGACGAGCCATCCAACCTTTGTAGTAACTAAAATCTGTTCCAAATTCGCTACGAACATAATTCCGTATTGACTTAGGCCGTGGACCTTGTGGTACACCTACAAATTGACTTTTGATGCACTCCCCAATAACAGAGTATGATGCTTGCCTGTGCTTTGATGAGCGTTTCTCTAGCGAACAAGAGTGAATTCCGTAATACTTACGAATAATAAACATGTTTGACAATGACAACTTACATGCCCGAACACGCCACTTACAATTTCGATCCACACACTCCACTACAAGTAAATTTTTTCTCGATTTTTTTGTTAAGAACTCGAACCTTCCTTGTAAAGCTATAACATGAAGTTTTGTCTTTAACTCTCTCTTGCTTCTAAAGTGGTCACCAACTTGTAAATTAGACCCATCATTGAATGTAAAACTATTCAAAGTTGAGGATGATCCGACTTCTCTTTCATTTAAAATCATGAGTGGCTGTGGAGGAGGCAGTGGACCCATGTCAATAGGAACTAAGGCATTATCATCTAATGCAGCATCAACAAAAAATTCATCATCTGCCAGATTTCTCTGAATTTCTTCTTCATTACTAGGAGTTAAGGCAATCTCCTCTCGAAGTACAATATCCCTTTCAACAGAATTCATATCTTTTTCTTCTTCTACCTGAACATGCAGAGGTATTGTGCTACCACCTAACTTAAGTAACCCCATAAAAACTAATAGGTCCTCATCATCAAAAATTCTAATCAGCTTCATCTTATCAGACTGTTTTGGCAGCACGTAAGTTATCTTCAATGACTTATTTCCACGCTCAATTGCAGCTTTTGTACAAATCTTGTTAATTAACACACTCAAATTAGGACACTCATCTTCTAACATAATTCCTCTCATTTCACTTTGTGCATCACACCACACCCAACAAGTTTCCAGCTCATTCCAATGTCCTCCAATGTCGAAATAAATTGGTAACGGTGCCATTTAGTTATTGAACTGCAAAACCCAAAAAAATTATTAAACAATGACTTTTAGTCAAATCTTCAATGCTAGTTTAATCAAAAGATGCTATTAACAATTCCAACCCAAACAAAACAAAGCACCATTGCAAGAATAACAACTAATGCTATTAGCAATTACATAGATATAGTTAAATTTGTGGTTGTTATTTGGTGTTGGATAGCCCTACTTAGGGGAAAAACTGCATGAATAGATCCTCGGTTCAAGCAAAAAAAAAAAAAAAACTTTAAATTCTCATACTGTCTGCCATGAATAGATTCTAGTTTTTTTCCCACTATCACTCCATTCTAATCATGAATCATGGCCAATACTGTTTAGCCCTTTTCTTTTTTGTACCACTAAAGTTTCCTTCAATAAATGGTTATATGACTTGGATTTCGACAGTGTCTAAAAACAATTAATGCATTTAAAATATAGCCCTTATCACATGTGGTGGGACCCTGTGTTATATAATCAAGAACAAAGCAAAATTAAGTGTTCCTAAATATAGTTTGGTTTCAACTAAAAATACATGGTTTGAATTGCGCTGTTAAAAAAACATGGTGAGAAATGATAGATATGCATCCAAACATTACTTGCACACATTTTGTATAGAATTCTAACATGCTCATATCCCAATAATATTAACACTAGTATATATGAATGAATTGAGGACAAAAGAAAATCCCTCTTACTCATAATTGACCAAAATCAACTAATTCCTTTTCACTCAAACTGCCCATTAGTAAGTGGGGCAATAAGTTCTGCTATGCCCTTTCTCCATAACACATTCATCAAATCAACCACTCAAGCATAAGCATAAAAATTACAACTAAGACTAAGCCATAGACATGGCATAATTAAACAGAGATTACAAGCATGAACACACACATATTAAGTAATATAAATATTGGCATAATTACACAGAGATTACAAGCATGAACACACACATATTAAGTAATATATATATACATATATATATATATATATATATATATATATATACACAGCACTTTTTTGTTCCCATTATCAATACCCAATAACTTATGCAAAAATAAAAGGAATAGAGGATAAGATGTCCTCAATACAAGAAACAAATTAAAGCCAAAAATTCAAAAGGAAAGAGACGAACACAAGACCAAACAATCAACGGATTACATCCAACCAACTCAAAACAATCAGATACAAAGGTACTCCTTTGAATTCTTTTGCCGTTGAAGCCCAAAGCGACGCAGAGTATTTAGCTTTTTCAAAAATGTCATGTGTATCCATCCCTTTTTCCTTGAAAATTCTTGAGTTCCGCTTCATCCATATGGCCCATAAAATTGACATAATCATGCTTCTCCAAATAACTTTTGCCCTTTTCTTGCTCCCAAAGCCTTGCATCTTTTCCACCATCAGACTATGACAATGAGCTGGAAACACCCACACGAAACCAGTTTCTTGGAGCAATTTCTTCCATAAATCATTAGCCACTTTACAATGAAGAAACAGATGGTCTATAGTCTCATAATCTTTCTTACATAACGCACACCAACAGGGAGACAAAGAAAGATGAGGATTCTTCCTCTGAACCATATCGCAAGTACTTATTTTGCCATGAAAACCCAGCCAAGCAAAAACTTATAATCCTATAGGGTACCCAAGTTTTCCATATGAAATTAAAAGGATCAAAATGAGGCATTGTAGGATCATCATGCAAAGAGGAGAAAAAAGATTTGCAAGAAAACCCGGAAGAGTTCCTTACCCACATTCTTATATCTGGCTTGTTTGGAACAGGGGAAAAAGAATTAAGCAGGGGAAGTAAAGACTATAATTCCTCCACTTCCCTGTCGTTATTAAGCTCTCTCGGAAATCCAAAATTCCAATGCAACCCACTTGACTCATTTCTAGAATAAAGATCAGCAATGAAAGCATTCTGTACTTCAGACAACCTAAAAAGCCTTGGAAACGAAAACTTAAAATCTGAATTACCACACCACAAGTCATTCCAGAATGAAATCCTATTTCCCTCCCCCACCCTCGAAGAGATGTTTTCACATGGTGATTCTCATGCTTGAATTCTCCATACTTCCAATAAGCTAATTATTATTGCCATAGTCCATTATACTCTTTATAGTCGTAATAGCAGAACATTTCTTTCCAAGGAGGTTTAATTTTCCCTTTCTGCTTTCTATACTACTCCTTTAATGTCAAAAAAAAAAAAAACGGTGATAAAATCCAACACATACTTTTCATTCACCAGAGTTTTATTTGAGCGTGAGACAAGAAAAAAATTCAGAATTCCCATTTCTTCATTCGTGTTCAGTGTAGCAATAAAAAGAAAAAAAAATTGGGATTGAAGAAATATATTCTCCTATATGAAATACCTGCTGCTTTTATCAATGGAGACCACCTGCGATCAATGGGACTGAGTGCCTTCACCAAATTTTCCTGGGGAACTAAAGAAGACGGAGAAGAAGATGGAGCTTCACCTGCTTAACTGAAGAAGAGAAGAAGAAGTTCGTTCTTGGGAAGGCTGGAGAAGAGGGACTAATTTGGGGAAATCAACCGTTGGTTGTTGCCTTTCTTTGCTTTCGGATCGCCGCTGGGGAAAAATTTGAAGGGAAAGAAAGGAACGGCGGATGGGATGGGATGAGGGGAAACGAATGATGATTTTGAGGAAAGGGGGCTAAGGCAAACACGCTTACAAAACAAACTGAATGATTTGGGTTTTTTTTCTTTTTTTTTTTCTCAACTCTGTTGCCTGCCCGCTGTTGCCTCCTGTTGCTGAGGTGGCACCTCATTTTTTTGAGGTGTTTCCATGACATGGCCCTTGGACCATTTACCAAATTATGAAAATTTTTGGTCTATTCCTCAAAAACTGCTTTTTCTTTAGGCCATTTGTCTAAACGCCCAGACATCCGAAGATAGTTTCCAGAATTTCACTCCTCTTCTGTACTCTGCGAATTCACTCTCTGCTCCACACGTTTCGTCGGTGATGTTGGGCTTTACTTGTGAATGTAACGAGCTTCAGTTTTTGCCGCCGTTTTGCAAGGAAGGGTTAAGTTTTGGGTTGTCGTTTTTGAGTGCTTGGGGTCGTTTGGGGTGTCATTTTTATTGCTCTTGGCGGGCATCCAAACTCTTTACTTTGAATAAAGTCAGATCTAATTTTACCACTAACCTACACTTGGAACTACATCTTATTTAGTTTGGTATATGCTAAAGACAAGAAAAAAAATACCTCATCTTTAGTTCATGGTAAAGATTAAAATACGAAATTGATGAAAGGGCAAGGAAAAAAAAGACTACTGGTAAATCCTTGGATCTTTCATTATCCGGAAGAACATTGAAATTTGAAAAGAAAATAAGGAAGAAAAGAATGTAAATGTTTTTTTTTTTTTTTGAGAGATTTCTAGCAGTTTACATTAAAATTATAAAGAATAAAAGAGTACATGAAATTAACAGAAAGTTTAAAATTAATTGAGAGGGGTTTTTTTTTATTTTTAGAGTCTTTGGCAAAACGATTTAAATTAAAATTTTAATTTAAAAACTTTAATATATAAGAGCTTTATATGATAGTAATTTTTTAACCTTATATTGTACATGTTAAGGTTTTATATTATTATTAGTTTGAATTAATTGATTCAAAACAACAGAATGAAAGATAAGATTTATCTTATTCATCCCTCTTCTTCGAAGTTTCTCCTCAATTCTCTTTTGAGGGGAGTTTTACCTCAATTTTCGCCGCAACTTGCAATTAAAAAGTTAGAAATCCACCCTTCTAAAACCACGTCACATCGACCAACCTGCCACGACATTTCTCACAAGCACCTCATAAGCATCCAGGAAACATCCAAAACTTTTTGGCACCTTCTCTCCCTATATATTTACGGGCAAATTAAAACTTTAACCACCCCACATCTAAGCCGAGCATCAGATACAAAAATTCTAGTTTCTACATCTTTTTTCCTTCTTTTTTTTTTTTGAAACCCATGTCAGCAATTCTATCAATCCCATCCCCTCAAAAACGACAACTAAATTTAGACCAGTTTGTATTCTCAATATCTTGCCTAACAGTGTGGATTCTATTGTGCCTGCCCTTGGAACCACTCAGTGATGGCTCTATGGTTCCGACCATTGTGTTCAACACCCAACTGTTGGCTTACCGCGTGTTCGGGCTCTGCCTTGTGGCGTCCAACTATTGCAGCCTCTGTTCCATGCTTCTCCGGAAAAAACGACAAAAGGTGGCTCTCGTTTTTGAAGCTTTGGGCTGCGCAGCTATGCTGCTTGCTGCACTGGCTCTCAATTGGGCTGTTTAGGTGTTTGTGTTCAGAAAGGTTGAAATACAGTGCTCCTAAGCGCCTGTTTCCCAATCACAGTTTCAACTGTTTTTATTAGAGTATTTTCTTTCATAAAATTCAAACCAAAAACCGGTTTCAACCATAAAAAAAGTTCCAACTGCCTTGTCAAACAAACCATGCAATAAACAATGTTGCATTAGTTGGTATGTTGTTAGTTTTTTGGACTGTAAAGCTATATATATATATATATATATTTTGCTCTCTTTATAGGGAGACATAATAAGATGATGTAATAGCCGTGTGGTAATGTTAGCTAACTACTTGATTTTGTAATTGTTTTTTAAAGTGACTTCTGTTTATCTTTTAATCGAGATTTTACTTATTTTTTTAATGAAATATTTTAGTCATTTGGGAAACGAAAACAAATGGAGTGCTGGAGCATAACAAGAGCCAAATTATATATAGCTCTCGTGAATTGTAAAAAGGATACATATATTAGGACAGCGCCAAAGAAAATGGCAGAGGACAAAAGAGAACTACAGATGACTTTAGAAAACGACACCCATAAGAGACAGCAAACTTAGAAAAGAAACGACATGCCATTTGGGAGAGGATAGCTCGTTTTACACAACGTAAGATGCGTCGTTTCACCCAACGTAAGATGTGTCGTTTCTCAGAATAAAAGCTAGAATAAACTTCATACGTCATGTCGTTTTCACACTGACATCATCACATTCACAGCCACACTAAAACGAGAATATAGTGTCGTTTTAAGAAATTAACGATGACAACTCTGAATGGCAAGTTTAAAAATTAAAACGACACTTCCAGCAGTAGATGACAGGGTTAAAGACAATGGGGGATAATTTTTCCAATCTCTGAGGGAGGAACTTCCAACGAAACTTCAGAGCTTCAACAGAATTTGCTGCTGTGATTTTTGCGGCGGATCATGGACATAGCTCTCTTTTCTCCGTCTTCTCTTTTCTCTGAGGTCGAGGACGTCCCTTCCGCTGGTACTCTCTCTCTCTCTCTCTCTCTCTATATATATATATATATATAATCACTTGTATCGATGTTTCTTCATTTTTACAGGTGAAAAAGAGGAGGAGACCCACCAAAGCTATGTGGAGAGGAAACACAACTTTCCTGGGATGGTAATTATTTGTTCCCCTCAACGTAGATTTTTGTTTCATGCTTCATTTCTTTTTTTTGTGTGTGTGTGTGTGTGTGTGTGTGTTTCATATGCCTTTGACTTCAATATTAATGCTTCAGCGCAAAAAAAAGGGATGATTTCAGTGCTTCATGGTGGGTGATTCTATGGACGATGACTAGAACATTTCAGTTTTAATTGGGCTTTGACACGTAGTATGATTAGTGCTTCATGGTGGGTGATTCTATGGACAATGACTAGAAAATATCAGTTTTAATCAGGATTACTATTCATTTGCCTATAGTGTTTATTGCTGGGAAGAGTAAGCAAATTGGTGAGAGTATTTCGTGTTAAATAGGTTTTTGATGTTGTTGAGAAAGGAATCTTATATTAACTTTGTTGAAAATTAAGTGTTTGGGAAGTTTGGTTTGAAGCTTGAACCAATGGTTTGAACCAATTTTGGTTGAAAACACTGTAGCATGTGAGAGCTTTGCGTTGTAGCTCATTTTTTTATTGACACTGTAGCGTATGAGAGCTTTATACTATAGCAACCAAAAATTTATGGCAGAAACTGAGATTGCCAAACACACTTTAAATTACTTGCATCTCTTTAATGAATTTTATGCATATTAAAATATAGGGGAAAACTCTCTGCAGCGAGCAATAATAAAGAAGAATCTTTAAAGTAGGAATTTGTTTCCCTCACAGCAAATCTTAATCTTCTTCAAATGGAATTTTATTTTTCTTGGGGTGAATATAGCCCTTGTTATCTTATAGCCAATCTTTCATTTTAGGCATATGTTTCTAAAGCTTTTTAACTGGGTTTGGAACTCAAAGCTGTCATGTGTTTAGCCAATTAACAATTTTTTGGCCTTGTTCACAGGAGTTGATCATCCGAGAATTTTCATTTCATGAACTGAATGCTAATTTACTCTGGCCTGGCACGTTTGCATTCGCAGAATGGTTAGTTGAACACCAATCGTGGATACAAGGGCGGCGTTGCATTGAACTTGGCAGGTATATCTCAGAGGAGTGCTCATCCTCTATTTACAAAATATAGGCAGCATTAGGCAATTACAGGTTTTATAAAATTTGTTGGGAATCCTAATTAAATAGTTCCTATTCCTAAGGACAACCAGTTTCTTTTCATCTTCTAGCTAGTTGTGTTAAACCCTTTTTATGTTGTTAGTTCGAAGTTCACTGAAATTTTTATTTGTTTTTTATTCATGAAATCTTTGCTGCTGTGGCATTGTGGCTTGAGTTATAGATGGTTTATAACTTTCACAATTATGGACCAAATTTTTGTTATAGACTAACGATTCTTTGACCCATGATCCAAGCCATTGTTTCATTTCGAGTCTTTGAAATTCTTTCAGTGTTATCCTTTCTTGGGTACATAAGTTGTTATTGATGATTTTGGAGTTCGATGCATAAGTTGATGTTTGTTGTAATTTGCAGCGGCACTGGTGCTTTGGCGATTTTTCTTCGAAAAGCATTTCATCTTGACATCACAACTTCAGACTACGCTGACCAGGAAATTGAAGACAACATAGCTCATAACTGCAGGGAAAATGGAATAACACCTGTTCTTCCTCATGTTAAACGTGAGTCTTTTCTTTTCTTAGCTTAGTCTTACGACTTCTAACTTATTACTTGTCACTGAGATTATTTTAAAAAACATCATGATTGGTTATAGACCTGTCTAGTTTAATCTCCTGGGTCATTAGAAACTTAGTTCACATGTGAGAAAGGTTAATAAAGTCTGTTTCTTGCAACATATCTTTGTATATGAGCTTGTTCATATATAATGTAGTTTTCAAGATCAAATAGCAGTTCATTACTATAATCTGTCCAAGTCCATGGTGTATTTTCTTCTTGTGTTTTTCCGCCTTCTGGATCAGCATACAACGAAGCTTTAGTTCCCTGCACAATGATCTTATTAATAATTTATACAACCTCTGTGCTTTTCACTTTTTAGGATCTTCCCTTTGATACTTTCTGCTTTGTTACGCACAAGCTTGGTCAGCGATGCCACAGAATGGTTCACTTTTTGCACAATCTGCATGTTGAATTTAGTTTTGGAAATATCTAATTGCAATAAATCCAGATCCAGAAATGACTAGAGTCCATTTGTAGATACATGGGGAGACAATTTTCCAATTACTGATCCAGACTGGGACCTTGTCATCGCTAGTGATATCTTGTTGTGTAAGTTTATCACTCAATCTCCTTGTTTAACACAAGTTAGTTGATTTGTTTAATTAGTTCTCTGAAGATAGTAAAGCACAAAAAATATTAAAAAGGTTGTCCTCTTTGATCAACTGAACTGACTTTTTCCTTCTCCTTGGCTGCTTTAGATGTGAAACAATACACAAACTTGATAAAATCTCTCTCATTTCTCCTCAAATCTTACAAGGGAAAAGGCGACGAAGCAGTTCTTCAGACAAGCAAAGAGCAGGATGTTGGTATATGCTCATGAACTTTAGAATGTACCCATAAATTAAATATCAAAACCAAACTTCTCATTCTTGTTTACCTAACTCACAGGAGCGTGCAACGGGTTGCCGCATCCAGCATTTGTAATGAGTTGGAGACGCAGAATTGGAAAGGAGGATGAGTCGCTCTTCTTTAGTGGTTGTGAGGATGCTGGTCTTGATGTGAAGCATATTGGCTCCCGTGTATATTGCATCAAGCCTAGAGAAACAACTTCACAGAAATTGAACGAACTGAGCTCATAAGTAGTGTCTTAGAGTGCTTCAGGAGCCCTATGTGCTCTATATCATGGCATCTGTTTCTTTTTTTTTTTTTTAATAGAAATTCAAATTCAATGCCATCTTAGATCTGATTTGCCTACTGACTTGTAGTTTACATTTGGGAACTAAAAATTTTTGGCAGAATTTTGTTCAAGGGAAAACAAAATAGTGCTGGAGAAAAACGACTTAAATGTTAAATCACCCTTAAATTAAAAGAAATTTTTTTTAGGCATAGCACATTAAAAAGTAGTGGAGACAAATTAGAAAAAAGAATACCTAAGAGTATATTTAAGAAAATAATATTTAAGAGGGTTGCAAGGAAAAAGGTGAAGAGCACATATGAAGAAAAGCTTTTTCTGTGGGGGCAAGAAAGAAAGCATTTAGAATGGCCACATTTGGGGGAAAAAACATTTTGGAGGAATGGAAGAAAAAATATTTAATTATGTGGAGAATTGATGAAAGCTATTTCGGCGGGGGCAAAGTAGATGAAAAAAATTATTTTAATCAAAAGCATTTAAAAATGTGATATTTCAACGAGGAAAAAACGAGAGATTAGACGAATCAAAATGCATGTCTCAATCAAAATCCAGATTTCAAAGTATATTAAGCACAACTAGATCAAGATTCGAGTAGATAAAACTTATCACCGCTATAGATCATGATCTAAAAGAACAAATATGTTTATTTAGCATACAAAGGGAAAATTGATGAAAAGGAAAAAAAAACTTTTGGTAAGCCAAATTCTCATCCTCATATCTGTTTTTGTGTTGGAAGAACAGTGAAAATTGAAATGAAATGGAGTAAATGTAATTGTAAGTTTTTGAGAGATTTGTTATTGATTTTAAAACGTTGGATCACATTATCTCTTTAATCCTAAAAGACAGAATTTCTCTCGAAACATTTCTTGCACTTTTTTGTCACTTGTTTTTGTCTCTCTTCTCTCTCATTTTTTTCTTCCTATTTTTGTTCTTTTTTCAAACGTAGTTGTTTTTTTTTTTTTCCACATTTTTGTCTTTTTCTTCGTACATATTTGCCTTTGTCTTCTCAATTTTTTACTTTTTTCTTCATACATATTTGTTTTTTTTTTCTCAAATTTTTTTTCACATGTTTAATAAGCATGCACGAAACACATGCTTTTCGACTAGTATTTCTATAAAAAAAAAGAAAAAAAAGAAAAGAGTACATCAAATTAACAAAAAGTCTATAACTAATAGAGGGTAGTTTCAGGTTTGTTTGGTAAATAGATTTGAATTAAGATTTAGATTAGTGATTTGAATTGTTATCTAAATTGATGTTTAGATGTGTATTAAGTTTTGATCTGAGTATGAAATAACATTGAAATTTGTGTTTAAAAAAGTAGAAAAAATAGTTTTTGATTTATTAACAAATTTTAAAAAACTTAATGTTAATGATCCTAAAAAATATGAAATATAAATCTTAATTTATTCCTTCCTTCACTAAGAACATAAAAGAAAAAAGAATCATCTCAATTGGATATCAAATGAAGAAGTTAAGATTTTTTTTCTCAAATATAGGAGAGAGAGTTTCAATTTTTACTGTAACACAAATATCCAAGTATCAAAAGTTCAAGAAAGTCAGAACTCTAAAAACTTAAATTTTTAATATTTAAAGGATTCAGATTTTAGAGAAAACAAATACATATTTAATAAATTCTTGATACTTAAATCCAAATATAAATTCATTGTGCATAAATAGTACCCAAAACAAACAAGCCCTTGTTTTCTTCAGCTTCCTCCTCGAAGTTTCACTTCATCTCATTTTTTTTTTAAGGGAAGTTTCGTCTCAATCCTCGCAGCATATTGTAGGCAAAAAGTTAAGTCCACTCCTAAAACCACATCTCATTGACCGACCTCCCACGACATTTCTCACTACCACCACATAAACATCCAAGAAACCTCCAAACCTTTTGGCATCATTTTCAAAAAAAAAAAAGAAAGAAAGAAACTTTTTGGCATCCTCTCTCACTATATATATCGGCAAATTAGAACTTTTAACTACCCCACATCTAAACTGAGCATCAATTACAAAAATTTTAGCTTCTTCCTCCCATGTCAGCAATTCTACCAGTCTCATCCCCTCAAAAACGACAGCTCAATTTAGACCAGTTTGTATTCTCAATATCTTGCCTAACAGTGTGGATTCTATTGTGCCTGCCCTTGGAACCACTCAGTGATGGCTCTATGGTTCCGACCATTGTGTTCAGCACGCATCTGTCGACTTACCGCGTGTTCGGGCTCTGCCTCGTGGTGTCTAACTATTGCAGCCTCTGCTCCATGCTTCTCCGGAAAAAACGACAAAAGGTGGCTCTCGTTTTTGAAGCTTTGGGCTGCGCAGCTATGCTGCTAGCTGCACTGGCTCTTAATTGGGCTGTTTTGGTGTTTGTGTTCCAAAAGGTTGAAATCCGGTGTTCCTAAGTGATTAAAATGTTGCATTATTTTGTGTATTTGATTCATTGTGTGAGAAAATGAACTAAACCGTAAAGGTATGTAGTTAGATTTTCTTGGACTATAACGATATATTTTGATCCCTTTTTTTTTAAGTAAATGATAATAAGATATTGTAAACCGTGTGGTAATACTAGCTAACTACTTGGTTTTATTTGTCTTCTTGAAAGTAATATTATTTGCTTTTAATGGATAATTTACTTAATTGGGAAACGAAAACAAAATGTTTGTTAGAGTAGCAAAAGCCAAATAATATGAATATATTCGACTTCAAATAGCTCTCGTAAATTGTCAAAAGGATATCTATATAATACAAGTGTTGGCCCAAAACCCAAAAAATAAAAAAATAAAAAGGACAAACGACAAAAGAGAACTACAAGACTTACGAAAACGACATGCCCTTAACCCGTAAACAACAACAAACTTAATGAGAAACGACATGCCATTGGCGAGAACACAGCTGCTTTTAGTTTTTACTGCTTTTACATAAAGTAAGATGCCTTTCTCAGAATTAACAGAGAACGAACTTTATACGGCATGTCGTTTTCATATTGACAGCTTCACATCCACATTAAAACGAGGTATAGTGTCGTTTTACGAAATTAACAAGAGAAATATAACTTTGAAAATCAAACGACACGTCGTTTAGTGATGAATGTGAAGTTGATGTTCTTTTTCTCTTGAAACGACAACAAACTTTCCGTTTAAACTACACGTCGGTTTTGGGCGACCAATCATGTCTGATTAAAACTATTGGCGACGAATCACGCTTTTGTTGCTTTTCCAACAAATCAAACACTTCCCATAAAACATTATGGTATTAATTAAGACAATTAATCAGGTATCATAATCAGATTAAAGGGTGGGAAAAAGTATCTGGTCAATGGTTCCAATCTCTGAGGGAGAAACTACCAACGAAACTTCAGACAAACTTTAATCCAATCCAATCCAAAAATCCCTTTACCGACCCGAATCCAATGATTCCGACCATGCAATAAACCCTAGCGTTCCCAAAATCTAATCCGATCTCCCAATTTCTATTCCTTGCATGCTCCGACCATGGCTGACAGTACGGACACAATTCCTATCGTCATTTCGCTCGAAGAACTTGACCCAGAACCAGAAACAGAACCAGAAGAGGATAATCACGAAGACCCAGACCTGCGAAACGTAGATTCCATCGACCAGTGGTGCGCCTCCATTAACTACGCTGCCGACGACTATTACAATTGCAACCCCTTCGCCTCCGCCTCCTTCGTTCCCCCTCCGACGATGACCGTTGCTGACGCCGTTGGCTCCGGGAGCTGCGGCTGCGGATCTGACTGGCTGTCGGAGACCGACTCCGACTCCGACCACGACATCAGCTGCTTCGTCACCGACCTCTTCGAGCGCCGTCGCGACGGCGGAGAGGAGCGAGGTTCGGGTTCGGGAATTGGGGGTTTCGAGGTTGAGCCTGAAACAGGTGAGATTTCGGTTGATTCTCGTGTAAATGGGCTTAGGGTTGTTGAATTTGACTCCGAATCGGATTGCGAAGAAGATGGTGTAATTAGGGTTTTGGATTTCGATTCTTTGAACGATAGCGATGGCGGTAATGACCGGGTTAATCGTGAATGTTTGGAGGACCAGAGCCAGAGGTCTGTGTACGAGGAAGAGTTTGATTGGGAAGAGGTGGAGGAAAGGACCGACGAAAGGGTAGTTTTTAACGTTATTCCGCAGGCGGAATCTGAAGAGACGCCAGTTGAAGCCTTGAGAAACCTCGAGTGGGAAATTCTCTTGGCGATTAACAGTCTAGCGACCAACTCCAGTTTAGAACGCAACAACACTGATGATACCGGCCATGATTCCTATCTGGCCGTACAGGATGATCACAACGATTACATTTACGCCGCCGTTGGTGTTGAATACGACGCCCTTTTTGAGCAGTTCATGGAGAGCGAGACCGCGCTGAAGGGCAGCCCTCCGGCCGCGAAAAGCGTTGTGGAGAGTCTCCCTTTTGTTGAGTTGACAATGGAGGAATTGCGGAGAGAGGATGTGGTTTGTGCTGTTTGCAAAGACAAGATTTTGGTGGGGGAAAGGGTGAAAAGGTTGCCTTGTTGTCACTATTACCATGGGGACTGCATTGTGCCCTGGTTGGGCATTCGTAACACGTGCCCGGTTTGTAGGTACGAGTTGCCGACAGATGATCCGGATTACGAGCGGATGAAGAGCCAAAGGGCTCGCCATGGCTCGTCAAGGAATTCGGAGGGCTTGTTTAATTTCGAGTTATATGCCTGAATCATATCAATGTATATATACTTGCTTCATGTAAATAGCTTTTTTGGACAGAGTGTCTTTTCTTTCCGGTGATAAAGAGTGATCTATGTTATGAATATGGGATGTACCATAGGCTTTGATATTGACTGTTCTTGATGAAATTTTTATGCTGAATAAATTGCCTTTTGATGTCAAATTGAGTTGTTGGTGGCGGTCATGAACTTTAGTTGTGATCACTAGATTGAAAGAATGCATGCCAAAATCTTCCTCTAGCCCTTGTGTCAATTTTGTGACGAAGGATTTGTTACTTTGCTACTCCAATGGTCATGAAATGATTACTTGAAGTAGTTATGACCCTTGTAGGCTTATTCACAACTGCATTGTTGCAGAGACGTTAAACGCATAATGACTTTATGTAATGACCAAACCGATTGCTTTATGATCAGCTTCTCTTGATGAAGTATTGTTAGAACTAGATATGTTTTCAATTGCATTAAGAAATGTCTTTAAAGAGAGCGAGAGATGTGGGATTGTGATCTTTCATCTATGGTTATATTTCATTAAAATAACCAATGCCTAACCAAATTACTAATGAATCTGCTTCATGGGTTGCTAATCTCTTGAGCAGAATTGTTGAGTTCATGTGCTGGGCTGTAGATAGTGGTGCTTTGTTTGGGGTGAAGCTAGAAGCAATCATCTAAATGGTATGTTACTCTATTGGGGGCCATTGAATTCCCATTTCAGTCTATTTTTATGTAGAATCCAAGGAGACTCTTCGCAAAGATCAATGCCAATCCTGTAACTGAGATGCAGCTTTCTCTGTTTAGTGAATCGTGGTTGCGACTCCTTGAATCCATACAACTCCTTACCTGATCCTTGATCGAATTCCTGCATAATTTAGTAGCAATTTTCTACTTACATGAATTGGGGTGTATGGTTGTTGGTGGTACCAGTATATTCTCAGGGCCAAATATGTGTTTCCATCTGCCATGTCTTTTTAGCGTGTGATAGCCATATTATTACCGGTCTTTTCAAGCTTCAATGAATTTATTATTGGTGAATTAGAAGTAAGAACTCTCCCTTCCTTTAGCTTACTCTATTCAGCACATCACGGAGTCAAAAGCTTAAGTTTGTTTGGCTTTCTCTATGAAAAGATGAGCTTTGGAGATGATTGACAATTGACATTCCTATTTATGTGCAAGATTTTGTAGCCTTTACAAGGTTCCGTTAGTTTTGTATACTTTTTTTTAATCTGGTAAACTCGTATTCGGTTGCTTTAAATCTTTTCGCTCGCTTATTAAAAAAAACTTACCATAAAATTTTTTTTATATAAATTTTTTAAAAAATTTTGACTAACAATATTTTCTTTTACTTTTTCTAATCTTATAGCCAAGATTGGACAGAAAATATATTGAAGCTATAAATAGCTCCACGCACATAAGAAAGAGGGAAAGAAACCGGGTTTATATAGAGAAGAATGAGAGGAAGACTCTCATTTTCTTTCGATATGGGACTCTTGATAGCTGACAGTTTTAAAATTATAAAACCATAATAAATATATTAGAAGCCCTTATTTGACATTAAATATTCATTCAATAGGTGGTGGGCAGGCGGCATGAATGCGACCTTGCATACCTTAGGTGTAAGGTTTGAATTCTTGCACTTGCACACACCGATGCACACACGCACAAGAATAGTCTAATTCATCTGGTTTGAGTCTTCCTTAGGCATGCAAAGATAAGGCATGAGAAAATCAGATCATTTAAAGATAACGCGTTTGAACCTTGAAGGCATTACCCTTTATGATAGTGAAGCAATTTGAGTTGTCTTGGAAACGTACATCAAAAGGTTGGAAACTAGAAGATTAACAGTGACATCTTTGTCAAGACTCAATAACACGACATTTTTAGTTCAATTGATGTCGTTTGTAAATTTTGAACAAATATTCCACTTTGAGATTAACAAAACGCAACCGTAGATTTTTTTTTTATTGTTTTATTTTATGTCATTGACTTTTGTAACCAAGAGTAGAAAAGGAGCCCTCGCTCTTTGGTTGTAGCGAGGAATTTGGTTTGGTTTGGAAAGCAGAAAGCTGCAGAAGTCAAGGGATTTGGTAGCAGAAGGAGAATTTATAGTGTGCTTGCATCCCTATCAACCAAAATTTTTAATTACTATAATATAAAACTTACACATATTATTTATAAAAAAATATTTAAACCAAAATTAGTTGGTTATATTGCAAAAGTATAAAGCTTTTACATATTATATTGCAAAATTCGTTGTGATTATATCCGTTTTAACCAAAATTTTTAATTGCTACAGTATAAAGCTCTCAAATGTTATTGCAAAAGTCAAGGAATTTGGTAGCAGAAGGAGAATTTACAATGTGCTTTCATCTATTTCGATCAAAATTTTAGTTGCTACAGTACAAAGCCCTGACATAATATATTATAAAAAAATAAAAACACTTTAATCAAAATTCATTGAAACAACATTTTTCTTCACAAATACCTTATTATTAATGTAACCCAAACCTCCAATAATCTTCATTTCTCTAGTGGATGTGGATGTGAACAACTTGCTTGCTCAACCCTATGAATGTGATACATCAAAAGACCTAAGACATCATTTTTTTTAAATACCTAGCAAGACCCAAATTGTAACACTCGAGCATTTTAAGCACAGTAAAAATGTATTAAGTTAAGGATTATATAAGACGAAAATATAATTTAAGAAAAAATACTGCATAATAATATGAAAAATTATACAATATTAGAATAATATGGTGTAAGAAAGTACACTAATAAAGTTATGCAGTATGAAAATTACACTGCAAAAGTAATGCATTATAGGAATTGGACTCTTTAAGGTTAAGCAGTATAAAATTAGACTGTTTAAATTAAAGCAGTATAAGAATAATACTTTTTGGAGAATACAGATGAATAAGGAATGCTGAGCAGTATAGAAAATATACCGACGGTATAAGAAAAATGCTATCGATATAAATTTAGACTGTATAAAGTTAGATAATATTGGAATTATATTATGTGATGGATAGAAATAAGTATGGGAGGTTATGGGATCTCATGAACTGTATGGAAAAGAATACTAATAATATAGGAAAAATACTGTCAATATAAACTTGGACTGCGTACAAAGTTTGGTGGACACTCAATGGATTTTGATTGGGCCACCACACCATGCAATGTGGCCCAATCACCTAAAGCTACCCAAGGGAACCCACTTGATTACCATGAGTCAAATGGTGACTCACCACCACTTTTTGTAAAAAAAAAAAAAAAGAAAAGAAAAGGAAAAAAATGGTGAAACAAGTTATGATATAAGAGACCAAATGTTGGTCTCCAACGACCAAAGAAAAAAAAAAAGAAGAAGAGAGAGAAATGTGAAAAGGAAGGAAAGAAAGGAAGGAAGGAAGGAAGAAAGAAAGAAAGAAAGAAAGAAAGAAAGAAAAAAGGGCTCCATTTTCTTCCTTCAAAACCACCACCCCCAAAGCAATTCTTTCTAAAACATTTTGATGAATTCCAAGTTCAAATCATGTTTAAAGCAAGTTCAAAGGGTTTGATTCAAGATTTGGTACTTATGGAGGTAAAATCCCATACTTTTTCTTATGGGTTTTGGTGATTTTCTTTAAGCTTTGGAAGGATTTTGATGAGGTTTTGCCATGGTTTTTATGAAGAGGGCAAAACAAAGTTTTGAGCATTTCAAAGGAGAACCAAAAGGCTTAGTGAAGTTTAGGTAAAATTCTAAACTTCATGCTTGAAAAAGTTTATGTTTTTTTATGTATACAAAGTGTTTGATGAAATGTTTAAGCCATGGCATGTAATATGGACATTATGGCATGATTATTTTATGTTATATGATGATGGTGATAATGATGGAAAGAAGAAAGTAAGGGTTTTGATGAAATTCTAAAAGGGACTAAATTGTAAAGTTTTATAAAGTCTCGACAGATTTGAAAATCAGCCAAAAAGTCCCCTAAATGTTGGAATTTTAAAAAAGTTACAACACAAAAGTTGTAGAACTCATCGAAACTGTTAGGACAACATGAACAGTTTCTTAAAATTCTGCTCAATTTAAGAGTTATGAATTTTACAAAATTTGTTAAAGTTAAAAAAAATCTTTAAGTAGCAAAAACGTCCTTTTACAAGAGGAATTTAGGTAAGGTACTTTAAGAAAATTTGATCCTCTTGAAAAATAGGGACTAATGGTTTAAAAAGATTATTTTTGGTTTTAGGGGCAAAAATGTAAATATTTTTGTATTCTAGGCCAAAACTGTAAAATTATGTAAAAACTGGGTCTTCACTAGGGAACGTTGGTTTCTTATACTGCTGTAGGCAGTAAGTATCATAGATGCTAAGTTTTAAAGAAATTAACGTTTAGTTAAGGAAATAATGAAAGAAAAAGAGTTAAGGGCAAAATGGTCATTTTATGAAAATGGCCAAAATAGACCCAAAACGCCCTATGTTGAAAAACGCTCCTTCACGGGAATTTTTTCGTAACATGTAAGAAATAGAATGGTAAAGTTAAGCAATGAATTTTATAAAGTTATGACATTGACGAAAAACCCGACAAGGGTAAAATCATCATTATTAAGAAAACGGCCAAAACGAAGTTGAACACTCCAAATTAGCATAATGTTCGTAGACAAAAAATGTTCCGTAATACGTTACATAAAGAAACCGTCATGTGAGAAGGAAGATTTAATAAGGGATGTTCAAGTAAACGAAAGGTAATCCAGTGGGTTACAAAGTTAAGTAAAGAAAAATGTAACCCGATAGGTTACAAAGATAAGTAAAAAGAGTGATAACCCGATAGGTTGCAAAGTTAAGTAAAAAGTGCGGTAACTTGGTGGGTTATGAAGTTAAAAGTAACAGGGTATAAAGTAAAAAAACAATAGGCCGATAGTATACCAAGTTGTGAAAAGAAGGAACGAATCATTAAGGTTTAAGTTAAATTATCAATCGAGCAGATTGATAAAAAGAAAGTTAACTAATAAGTCGGTTGTCGTTTGATCAGGACACAGAAGTCGACTAAGGAAAGGAAAAGGAACGGAATAGAGAACGTTAGAGCTAAGCCAGGTAAGTTCAAATCTCACCTACAACATGAAGTAAATGATTTACAAACACTTATGTATATATTTGTAAATGTGTCCGCAAGTGGTATGCAAGTTGATTTAAAATAATGTTTGCATTTGTTATGCAAAAGGTTTTAAAGTTTAAATTAAGATTTGTAATATATTTGCAATTATTGTTTTTAAAGTATGATAGCATTTTGTTAATGCACAAAGTTTTACAGTTTAAGTCATAAGTTTATTGATTGCATTTGTTATGCAATAAATTTTAAAGAGAACAATTATGATTTGCAAATATGTTTGCATCTAATGTGATTGCATTTGATATGCTCACTAACGTTAAAAATAAGGTAAAGTAAAGATAATAAAAAGAAAGTATCGTACCAGCCTCCTTGTTGTGAGGTACTAGAAGTAAAGTTAAAGTTGTGACCTCCTAGATGTGAGGTATATAAGTAAAGTTAAAGTTTGACCTCTCAAATGTGAGGTACATGACCTCGATGTTTGATGGTCTCAAGCTTCCACAAGGGAAGCATCATGTTTATGATCTCATGATTAAAGATGTTAGTATGAACACTAAAGGTTATAAGATAAAAAAAAGTAAAGGAACAAGGATAAAGGTTAAGAAAGAAATGAATGTTTAAGTTTATAGAATGTTCATGAAATGCTCATAATTGAAGTTCATAATCGAGCATAAACGGAATTATACATTTTGACCTTGTTTTATTCCTTATTATGAAATGTTATGTATTATACTATGAAAAACATTTTGAGAAATATTTTATGTTAAGTGTTTATGAAAAACATTTTTATGTTTACAAGATAAGGTTTATAAATGATGTTTTAAGAAAAATGTTCAAGAATTGTTTTATGAAAAATGTTTACGCAAAACGTTTAAAAAATGTTTTATGAAAAACGTTTATGAAAAACGTATTTAGAAATGCTTATGAAAAACGTTTTTAGAAAAGTTTATGAAAAAAGTTTATGAAAAATGTTTTAAGAGAAAGGTTTTCATGAGAAAAGTTTTCAAAGCATGTTTTAAATGATTTGTGAGAATATGTTTGAACTTATTGAGCGAAATCTCATTAAAAGTTTCTTCATGCTGTAGATAGTTTTATGGGTGACCAGTAGACCCGTTAGAAGAGCTAGGTGGTGCGGAAGACAGATGCGAGGATTTGGATATAGATACCATCACAGTTTGCTTCCGCTACATAAAGAAAAGGTTTTCCACTGTGTAATATAGTGTTTTTAAAGTTTTAAGAAAATCAAAGTTTTAAAATATATTTTCAAAGTTTTAGGATATGTATTTTACGAAAAGTTTAACTTAATAATAAAAATAAGTTTTAAGTTGCAGTTCAGTTAATACTTCTTATTAAGTTTTAAAAAACGATTTAAAGTGGTTTTAAAGTCAAGTGTTGAGCGAGGTCTCAACTTAAATGGCGACAGAGGTTGTAACAGTTTTTATGTACGTTTTAAAGAATGCTTAAAGAAAAAAATTAATTCACTATTTTTCTTACTAAGTAAGTAAGATTATTGTTTAAGAATGATATTCAAGAAAGTTAAGTGATTGCCCAAAAAGACGGGTCGTCACATAAATTGTATCCACAAAAGTATGGTGCAAAAATCATACAACACAATCCCCATGTTCCCCATGTTTAGGAGTAATTGAAGATTGTTTTCGCTTCTAATAAAAAAAAAGAAGATTGTTTTTACTATTTGATATGATCTTGAGTGTTTTTTCTTTTTGATATGATTTTAATAAAATTAGGGCCATAGACAAGATAACTAGGATGGAGCTCCAAGAGAGACCGGAAAGTTCTTGCTTCTTAAGGGTCACATACCATCATTATTTTGATCAGGGAGGTTGTCTTTTTCTTTTTTTTTTTGGGTAGAGTTTTAAAAAACAGTCATTACCAGATGCTCTGTTTCTTATGGTTCATATCTTCTTAAAACCAAGTTCTAAATATTTTTGAGTAATTGCAATGTTACATCCTAACTTTTCATTTTTTTGCAAAATACATTTTATACTTTCAATCTTGATAAAATACACTTTAAATTTTGAAATGAGTAGCAATTGAAATCTAATAACTAACAAGCATTAAAAAGTATGGACAATTTGATCACGAAAGTATCATGTGAGCTTTTTTAAGAGTAGAGCTCGTCATTTAAGAAAAAAAATTAAGTTTAACATATAAGAAAAAGTATTTAATAAAAATTAAAAGTAAATATTCTATTTCGATGACCAATAATTTCATTAAAAGTTCGTAATGAATTATATAAAAAGTGAATAATTAACATGACAATTTACTCAAAATTTTCGTATAATTCAGCTTGTTTGTTCTCTTTTTTCTATCTTGCACTTAGATGCATTATAGCTTATCACCTACCCGTTTAGCAAGTCTTTTTTTTTAAACATGGAAAAAAGATAAAAGGAAAAATAAAAGAAAGAAAAGAACAGAAAAGAAAGTGTGGGAGAAGAAAGCAGCTATCCATTTTGTTTGATTTTGGGCAACTTTTCTTATGATCTGACTACATTATTCCTTCAGGTGATCCAAAATGCAAGACGCGGCAGTTCAAAGTTGGAGTCAACAGATATATCAACATGTCCGTACGATGGCATGAAATTATTGGAGAGAATATACGTGTAATTCAACATGTATATGCAAAATTATATTTCATTATATATATATATATATATATATATATGTCAAACCTAACCGATCTCTTAAAAGAAATGCAATACCTTACAATCCATTTTGGGAAAAAAAATAATTGTAAAAGTGCATGAAAAAACCAATTATAATTACCCCTCTTTGAAGGAGAATTAAGACTAATATCCTAGGTTTGTGTCTCTGTAATTTAGAGCGAGTTGCTACATAACATTATAAAGAGATGTAAGAAGCCAAACTATAAAGAGAGAGATGTAACAAGCCACAAGTGTTGTCTAACAAAGTCTAATTGGTTGTATTTGTCTTTCCTCGTAAGCATGTCTTAGCCGTACGATTAACTTTGGTTAGATACGATTCAAGGCACTAGTCTCTCTGAAGGCTATGATTTTGATCATATATACGCAAGTTTATGTGTTCAAATTTGATTGTAGTCAAAAACCAAAAAGTAAATTAAAAAATACCCTTAATTTTTAGATGAATCATAGGGAATATTAATTGGGTTCCCTAATCCTTCGGGAAAAGGGGAACTCCCTAGATGTTGTACCGTTCAGAATGAATTTGAGGAATCCATCTGATTGCGAACCAAAGCTTATAAATATAACCAAATCTATTAAGACATTCTTTTGCCGCCTTTCTATTACTCTGTCAATTTTTCCTTTTACAACTGTTTGTCTGATTTGAGCACTGGAGTGTCTTCAAAAGCATAGTAGCTGAGAGGGACAAAATATGATCATCAAAGAAATCTGCTCAAACAGTTTAACATATGTAAGTGTGTTTGCAAGGTGATGAGAATCATTTTTTTAATTATAAACAGTATAAAATTTTTATATATTTTAGTAATAATAATTAAAAAAAAATCACTACAATATAAAGCTCTTATATGTTATAATAAAAATGATTCTAACCAACGGTTCTTACCACTCTTTCAAACACCCGATCATTAAAATATCTATTTGGCAGTTTAATGCCGTACATACTGCATATACGTGTGTATACGTAAGTATCCTATCATTAAGTTTGCTACATATGTTGTTCCCATACATACAGAAAAAAAAAAAAAAAAAAAAAAAGAACGCCTAGTGATGATGACGCTAACAACCAGAAGTTGTACTTTGTTAATAATGATCTTTCTCATAATGTTAATTAAGATTTGCTGCAAGATTTAACGGACAAAAGTGGGGACTAGTGATCATTACTTTTTAGAAAGATCTTGAATTTTTTATTTTGTATTCCCTCTGTCTTACCATCTTAACAATATTTAAAAGATATGAATCTCGTGAAACACAGTGTGTAGCATTATAATATGATCGGTTATAAGCAACAAAGATTTTGACCGACTAATGACTGTCGTTTTTACAACTCCACATTCAATATATTTATTTGGGCTGACGCTCGCACTTGGTTAGTATAATATGCCTCAATTTGTATCAGAAAAAAAAAAAAATAATGCTTCTGCTATTAACTAGAGTTATTGTGCTCCAAATCAGATTGTTGTACTTATTAACAGTCAATCTAAACTACTGTAATTGAGTTTCCAAATCCCACTTTCTGATTTGGTTTTACTATATGATCAATTAAGGTTAATTGAATCACCTTGTGGTAAAAAAAAAAAAAAATCATAACAAAAAGAGAAGGAATTGAACAAGTTTGTCATTTTCAGTAATGGGGTGAAGCTAACTCTGTGGCTGTCCTGGTGTCCACAGAGGCAATGAAGAAAAGCACTTAGCCTCCTTCTCTAGAGACTTTATTATGGATGTGGCCCTTGGGAGTGGCAGTGGCCTTGGTTCAGCATTTTATTTTTATTTTTGTTTTTATCTTTTTGCAAATACACCCCCAGCTGATTAGCTCATGAAAGGATATTTTTTTAAGAAGTGGGGACTCTGAATACTTCAATCATTTTGGATTTGAAAATGATGGTATTTGAGGATGTAATTTTAGTGCTGCCGCTTCATTGTTTGCCTTTTTATGGATAATGCTTTGAAATATTAATTCTTTGTTTTATTTCTTTATTTATTTATTTTTTCACAAAAGAAAAAACAATTTGTTTTTGCAAAGCTTCCCCACTTTGCTCTCATCTTTACCATAAGCAAGTTATAGTGCTCAACTTTATGTTGTTCCCCGGCCAATTCTGAAAAATCCCTTTTGTGATTTTCAAGTAGAAATTAAGATCAAATATCAAGGGTTCACTTTTTTCACTACTAGATTTTTTTTTTTAAATGTATTAGATTTATGAGGAGTTTATGGCCCAAAAAAAGGAAGTGTAAAAGACCCCAATATAACCACTGGGGCAATCTAAACCTTTACCATCAAAAGCTAGGCAAGAACTTTGGCTTTTTCTCAGGAATTAACCAAATTAGTGCCATTTTAAACATGTTTTCTCCCAGATTCTTCCGACATTCTTTTGTACCGAAGAAGATTATGTTTTGTTGCTTGACGAGAAATGCTGGTCAATTGGGCATTTGATAATAGGAACAACTTGGTAAGCTATTGATGGGGAAAAAAAATCATAGTTGCTATGCGAGGCTTAAGGGATGAAAATATAGATTCAGAAAAAAGCAGCAAAATAGGGACGGTGAAGAAAGTAGATAAATAAGACAAGCAACAACTAGAGATAGATTGTCTACGCAAAGGGGTACATATCGAGACATATATTACATCATAATAATAAAGCTTTTCTCCATGATTTATTTCGATGATATCAGTTGCAATTTTATGTTATTATTAAAACTAGAACTAAAATATATTATAAAGCTTATAGATTCGTCAACTTCACTTCTTCTCATGTATAATTAGCATATATTTCAACCGGCTGTATACATATATATATATATATATACACACTGATATACAAGTTTATATATATATATATATATATTTTACATAACAAGTACGAGTGAAAAACATAAAATTATAATCACTAATATTTATAAATATTTGATTGACATAACAAGAGATTTAATCATCTTATAAAAAGAACTTTAAGAAGATTATATGTTATATTACACTTTAAAATTTGTGTTTATTTATGCCACGTTTAAAAAAATTTATACAACACTATTATATTATAAATAAATATATATAACATTTATAAAAAAATAACATCCATAAAAATTCAGACAGGACTATTATTTTAATGATATATCATCATCACCATATATGAGCTAATAACCTTAATTTATAGGGCAGCTATTATTAGACATCCTCAAGTACTCTGCTTTTTACTGAATGAAATTTATCTCAACATGCAAGCTTTTCCGGGGGGAAATCCATTCAAATCATTAAGATATCAAAACCTTTTTTTTTTCTTGCCTTTGTCTCATAGCTAGATAATAATATTCTTGGTAGACACAATTAATTTTTTGTTGGGAGAATTTCCTTCAAAGAAACAATTAAAGCACCATAATTATACAAATAGCAATAGGTTAACATAAAACAGCTTTTAAATAACCTAAGGCCATGTATCAGCAGCAGTAATGGCAGTAAACAACAATAATGTTGTTGATGATGTTACAAATAACGACAATATTGATGACAAGGTCATGAGTTAACCCTTTAATTAAAAAATTATTAGAGAAATTAATGACGTTTTCTTAAAACCTACTACTTTATTATCCACATAGCTAGTGGACCAAATTTAAACCTTATTACAACCACGCAAGCAAATGTAGCTATGTGTGTGTGTCAGTCTTACTCAAAATGCACCATCAAACAATATTATATATGTGTGCATGCATTGCATTTGCGCCAAAGATGACAAACTTTAATATTATATAATTAAGTAATTACCTAACAAAATGTGGATTAATGAGGACCAATAGCGAGAGGGTGCTTTTTGGCTGGTGATGAACTTATCCTGGATCAACCAATCTCTTTAGATCTAATGACCTCATTAGTTAAAAATAGCAGGAGAAAAACACAAGAAGTTGAATTTTTGGGGGTGATGCCGGGAGAAGAGGCACGAAAAATCCATGCTTCGGGTCTCAAAATCTACCAAATGCAAAAATCAAATAGTTGTGATGCCGTTTACTTTTTTTTTCTTAAATTTAAACGTGAGATTTAAACTCTAAACTTTAACGCTAGAGGTAACTAATTTATGGTTAAGTTAAGCCTGTAAATAATATTGCCTTTTCAATTGTGACATTGGGATCATCCTCATGCTATCAAAGACTTACATAAAATGCCATTCATTACTTCTTATTAATTAGCTAAAGTTGACAACCACAAGTTTTCAACGTTATTTATTTAGCATTTTTCTCTGAGACTGTAATACTCTAACATGTGTAAAAATAAACATAAGAAACTCATTCTTTGCGGATTTTCTCAATTCAGGAGTCACATTCATACTCGCTTTTTTACTTTTTCTCAAGGAATTTCAATTGTATACTCATATATATATATATATATATGTGTGTGATCATATGTCAAAAATTAGTCTTGTTGGATGGAATTTTCATGCCCATGTTAGAAATAATATCATTTTCGGTATTGAAAATCAAAACTGTGAAGTTACATGGGGTTGCTGTAGTGGGGGGCAAATATGGGTACCAAATGACGACACCCAAAAAAAATTGCCACACGCCCTGATGGGTGGAGAACCTGAAAAAGTCTCAAAACACAAGATAAGCCTAGACATAGAAATCTTAGAGTCTAGAGAGAGAGAGAGACAGAGACAGAGGAGAGTCTCTGTGAGTGTTTGGGTGAGTTGACAGGCTAAGCAATAGGGAAAAGCGATGGTGCACTAGGCATCCACGCGCCCTTGTTAGCAAGGGCCCCGCAGATGAGATTGATCATGCGCCCGCGTTTTTCTCGTCTGCCCACCTCTAATATTTCATATTTCTAACCTTCATATTACTATTTTGAGTGCCCTAAAGAAAAAAAGAAATTTGGGATGTTATTTATTCAGTTGTTTTATTGTGGGTTTAAAAACACTAGTTGAGTCCAATTCATTACAAAGTTTAGATCTGGTATGTTATTTTTTTGTCCTCTTATCTGTACCTTTATTATTTTTTTTACACATCATTTATAACTCAACTATCTAAGCCCATAAATATGATTTAAATATTAAAAATAATTAAGTAATTTCTTTATATGTTAAATTTAGATAGGAGACAACCAAAGAAACATAAAAATAAGACAACATAAAAATAAGAAGTAGATCTTGATTTTTTATTTTAATTTAAACTAATTTTGTTATAATATTACCTCCTAAAACTTGAATTGCTACGACTATATGGAATTTTTTTTACTTTCACCTTGCTTGGGACCAAAGGAAGTCACGTTGCAGGACTTCAATCTGATTGATTGTGTAGATAGGAAGCTTGAAGTTGCTCAACATGTGATTGGGTATCCCTGCGGATACTTATTTTGTCGGGGTTTTGCGCCCTGCAAAGGTCAGTAGCTGACTTTTCCAACCTTTCAGTCTAGCACCCGGTTGACTATATCTCTCATTTGTGCTTTTTCATTTCTAACTTTTGTTATGAACATGTTATTATAAAATTTAAAATATTAATCCTTAGATTTTAAATATTATGGTATATTTAAAAAAAACATTTTCAACTTTTATTATAAACATGTTATTGTATAATTTGAAATATTAATCCCTAAATTATTAAATTATGTTATATTTAAAAAAATAGAAAATTTATAGAGAAAGTGACAAATAATACTTTTTTTAAACTTTAGTACATAAATTATTTACCTAGTAAATTATTATTTACTCTAAATGTTTCAATTTTTAAAATATGTTATTTACTGTTTTAATTTTTTAAAAATTTTATTAACTGCAAATTTTTAAAAGAAATATACATTTCATTTTAAATTCCTTTTGTTTACACTATTAGATTATATTTAATATTTAAATTTATATATTTTTTAGGTCGTCATTTGATTTTGACATAAAAAATAGTCAAAATATTAAATTAGAAAAATTAAAATAAGGAAAAGCAACAAAACAGGCAAATGACCCAAATTTTTTTCTTCCCATTGTCAAGGTTTAGAATCTCTTTAGTTTTTTATCTTTTCTTTCCCGGGGTGTTTTAAGTTCTTTGAGGTCACAATCATATTTTGACAGAGAAAATATATGGATTTATGTATTAAATGTAATAAAAATGCGTGAGTTCATAAAAGCATAGTTTAATGGCTATAAGCATAGTCTAATGATAAAACCACACTTAATTCAATTTAGAAGTGAAAAGTTCAAATAATGTCACCTCAAGTTCAATTAAAAAAAAACCATGGTATATTTTCTCAATAAAATTAAAATACATAGTATAAAAAGATAAATGATATTTTTTTAGTTATTGATATAACTGTTTTTGAACTATATTTAGGTCTTATTTTTGGCATATTACTCTAAACTTTTGGATTTTTTTTTTGTTAGTTTTTGTCCTTGATATCAAAATTAGCAAGGAATTTGTGAACTTTAACAGAAATAGCCACATCTCAATCATATAATAGCAAAATTATACAGAAATAGACTCAATAAGTGCAAAGTACTGTAATACTCAAGAATTTTTAATAGCAATGAAGAGAACATTTCTATTTAATATAACTATTTAGGAAAAATTCAAAATTCAGAGTTATCACACGACGGTCACATGATGATCTCAATTAAATTGAAGTTGTAGAAATCCATTATCATAAAAGTTGACGTCTAGCTTTTTCTCAGAGGGTTTTATTAGAGCTCCTCCATGTGGTTGTGTTGCAGCCCCCTCTCCATTCGGGTTCAACACTCGGCATAGCCTGCGGGCTGGGCGCCGAGACTCGGACCTGCGAGAGGGGGAGGCTGTTTAGCTGTTGGGACGGGAGTGCAGGTACACCACGACAAAGGATCTTTCCACCTTCCGTTGGGGCGAGGCGAAGAGGCGGCCTATGGTTTTCTAAGTCGGCAAGGAAGGAGTGAGTTCCATGGTTGGCTGGGCTTCGGCGGTGGCCGGAGAAGGAGAAGAGTCCGGATCACGAGGGAACACGGGGCAAGCTCGGGGTGCTTGGGCTTCTGCTGTAGGCAGAGGAGGAGGTCAGCTTGGGTTAGACATCCTCGCCGGTGGAGGTGCCAGAAGAATCCGAGTTGGCATAGTTGGGGTTCTTTGTTGGGGGTCTTTGCTGGCGGGAGCTTGCTTGACCGGTGGGGAGATCGAGACGAAAGAAGCCAGCGACGAAGGGGTGGAGCGCCGGAGAATGAACCAGTCAGAGTTTGGGTGGGCGACGGGGGAAAGGGTGGTTTGCCGAAGTCGGGGGTACTTCTCCATGATTTGGGCCCTGTTTGGTTTTTACTTTTGCTTCTGTCTTGTTTTGTTTGGAATAAATGTGGTGGTCTTCCCACCTCTGTGGATGTTTTGGGTTGTATACCCTCTACTAATTAGCAGTGAGGTGTGTCATTTTGGTTGGTTAGAATTGTGTCTATGCCACATAGGTAGTCCCTTTTTTTGGATGGATTGGGTCTTAGTCGATTAGTTACGTTCATCAACAGTTTTAGAGTCTAACATTAAGCAACTAGTAAGCTCATCTTTTAGTGTCGAGTGAGCTTGACTTTATGAGTCTTGACATTGTCGATTATCTTCATTTGATTATAGTAATCTAATGATTTTAGTCAGTTTTTGAGATCTTTGATACCCAATGAACGACTGCATTAATTCTTTGTTTGTACTATTTTTTAATTGTATGAAATTTTAATTCCTTAAAAAAAAAAAAGAAATTCATTATCATAAAAAAAAACAAAAACTACCAAATCTAAAGTCAAGAAGTAATCTTAAAAAAGGGATTAAAGTGTTGTAATACTCAAAATTCATTAATTTACAGCGCTAATAACCACTTTTTTATCAAATATTTAATCAAACATTATTTGAAAGTTTCGTTTACAAGATACAAAAAATATTCAATTTATTATTAGTTAAATAAAACTTTCACTCATCCAAAAAAACAAAAAAAAAGAAAAAGAAAATAGTATGTTCACCATACGTGATGAGATCGAGATAAAATAAATCATTCCATTCTACCATATTAAAGATGTATAAAAAAGAACGTAGAACAGAAAATATCTTATACAAATTCAACGCGTTATCGGTTGTGTATTTTTCCCAGGTCCTCTAATCTCTTCATTTTTTTAATTCTTATTTTATAATTTTTGTTGAGAATATTGGAAGTACTGTTTGGTACGAAAAGGACACTAGTTAAATCAAGTACAATCTGTGGGCTAACTTGACCGTCATTCTAGGGCAATGTCTCTCCTTGAAAGACCTATTTTCCCAAAACACCCTTGCTACTATCTTAGAATGTAGCAGCTGTGGATAGAAATGTATGGATATTTCGGGAAAGATGGATAGATTCGAAGAATGATTAATAAGAAATAGATAAGATATGTAAGCTCATAGAGGAGAAGAAAGAAAAAACAACAAAAGGAGTCACTTTTTAGGAGATGAGTAGTGTAGGATGTCAAGGTGTTATATATAATATATCCACCATCAATGGGGGGTGGTGTAGCGATTTAGATGCATTTTATTATTTTTCTCACTTTAAAGTCCTTCTCTAATCAATGAACCGCGCGGCGTTTAATTTGTATTGGTGAGAGGACTGAAACAGAGTTTAATTTTTTAAGGGTTAACGAGACAATTGACTTAATCATATTTATTGAATTAAAATATAACTTTAATTTAAAATTTTTTTACAAATACCTTATAATGATATCATTAAAATTATTTATATGTAATTATATAGTACAATATGTAATATTATTAAGATAATTACTATATTATTAAGGATACTTTTAAGATATTTTGAATATTGTGTTAGATTTTAATTTTATAACAATAATTTAGACAAGTATTGTAATTTTTTCAGTTTTAATAATTATAGATAATATTTTTATTTCTCATTTAAAAATGACAAAAACAAAATGATACTAATATTTTTTTTATGAGGAAAAAAGAGGTTATTTATATTTGATGTTGTTCTTTCATGTGATCTGATTAATAGATTATACAAGTTGGGCTTATTCATTTTCTTCCCAAAAAAAAAAAAAAACTACTTTGTAAAACAAATCCATATGGTTCAAGTTTGTATTGCTATTTAATCAAGTTCTCCTTTTGGATAAACTTTGCAACTCTTGACAAACTTTACTAGCCAAGAATATCAACGAACACCAGCTAAAGGTTAAAGCATGAGTTTGGAGATTATCATTTTTTTTTAATATTTTCTAGCAAATTACCTTACGACACGACAAAGGCACCATTTGAGATTTTGAATTTTTATATAGGAATTAACTCTTTCCTTTCTTCAAAGGGGAGTCTAAAAATTCCCTAGTTGAGCACCATTGACTCTTTCCTTTCTTCAAAGGAGAGTCTAAAAATTCCCTAGTTGAGCACCATTGACCAGCCAATATGCTAACTTATCTATCCATACACACACACACGTATATATATATATGTACGTAACAAGTACAGTTAGACAAAAGGACATACACAACTGTTTTTCAACTGCTCAATGCTCATCCATCATTTTATACTCTTCAATTTCATTGGCACAAAAAAAAAAAAGAATGAAGAAATAGTGAGAAAACTCATCAAGAAAGGAAGAAAGAGAAGTGAAACAAAGGAAGAACAATCCCACGACAAGAATAGAAATAAAGGTCCAAATCTGTGTAATGACATTGTTGACTTTTGCACTCCACTCCCACCTGACGATCCAAGCCCCCAGAGTATTGCAGAGAGACAGCCATTTTCCTCATCAAGTTTTTTGGCTTTCTTATATCCATTACCAAAAATAAAACATATAACTTTCAAAATAAATAAATAAATAAAACATATAACACTATGTGTGTATATATATTTATAATTAGCTAGTGGGAGAAGACTGCAATTCAAAGTACATCCATAAATTCTCTGAAATGCATTCCCACCACAACACAACAAGATTTCTCCACTGAGCAACGCCTGCGGAATTGAGTGGTAGAAACTATATGCCAATCTTCTCCATGTTTGTAATAGAGATGACAAAATTTGACCCCAAATTCGCCATTATGTTTAGTATTTAGCCTTTCAAGTAGACCACCATTTTCTTTAGGGACAAGCTATATCATCTTCATTGCCTATTTCTAGCGAAGAGACTGAATTTCAGATTGGTCAATAATTGAGTTTGCACCACTTGGGTGTTGGTTCCTGGACCTTGTGCTGTCTAGGATCACACCTAGAGCATTTAGGTGAACAAAATGCACCATTACACAAAAATATATTCTAGTGCTTGTGTAACACTATTGTTCGGAGTTTTTTCTTAAAAAAAATATTCTTAATGAGCTATTACACTCAAATTTATCTACCCCTTTTAGAATACGCGTGATCTTTCTAGTGTTTTTAGGTTGCTGGAATTCTAGTAGTAAGACGAAATATTCTCCAACACAAGCAGTTTATAAAACATATTGTGAATGTTGGAGAACAAAATGCACCATCAATCAAAAATATTCTAATGCCTGTGTAACACTATTATTTCTAGGGTTTTTTTCTATAAAAAAATTCTTAATCAATGAGCTATTATACTAAAAAATTATTAACTCTTTTTGAGTACGTATGACCTTTTTAGTGTTTTAAGGTCACTAAAATACTAGTAATACAAGAAGAAATATTCTCCGACACAAAAGAGTTTTAAACATATTGCAAATGTTATCTGTTGATGGTGCAAACTTGCCGAATAGTATGAACTTCCGTACAACATTCTTCAAATTTTAAATTGTATATTATAATGGAACCAAGTTTTTAATTTCTTTCTCCCAACATTTGTCTTGCTCAAACAAGAACAAAGTGCAAAATGATCAAAGTAAGTGGAAAAAAGAAGCTACTCGACGCTGCTACTTAATTTGCACAAACAGTTTTGGACCACCACAAAAGAGCCACCACGTAGGGTTTTGGATAGTTTAATTGCAAATGTTCTTTTCTTAATGTCCATATCCATTACATGGAATGAAATAAAATAAGGTTGTTTCAACTTGGCACTTCCGTTGAAGTTGGCATCTGAGACATAAATTTACACATAGGAAGAACATGATATTTCTATAATGAACAACTTGAGCAAAATCTTTTTTTTTTTTCTTTCTTTTGCAAAAGAAAAGGAAAGTTTTGGTTATTTTCCATTGATGGATGGTTCCTTTCTATTCGAATACGCAACCTTGAAATTTTTTTTTTCCATCTTTGTTGTGACAGCTCTAATATTTTTATAAGATATTAATGATTCTCTTGGTGTAAATTTGTGCACATGCTAGGCAAAATTGACCCTTAATTTGTTAAAGAACCACACAAACCACGCCTTTCATATTAACAAATTTCCTTTTAGCTCTTCCAAAACATGTAAGGGTTGGTAATTGATTGGCCATCCTGATCCATCTCTAAGTCAGGATTTTACAGTAGTTTACTCAAAGCTGCTCTTTTAAGGGCGAATTTACAATTTCAGGCTTTCCTATGTGCCAAAGTGGTGTGCTGTTATTGGTTGCTAGGACTCTAAGTGATGGTAATAAATTAACAATAATAATTCAAAACTCCAAATAATGAAGGTCAAGTACTATTGATTAATTATATGATGAAGGGTGTAATTGGAAGTGGTTGATGAGTCATTAACTTCTTAAACAAATGTTTTAGGTCTATTTAGAAGAAAGGATTGCCTTTATAATGAACCTCTTTTTAATTTCCATCTTTCAATTGGATACGTCACAAGGCCCTATTGGCCAAGGAGCATCCAAGTGAAAACCACCCCCCCAAGATGGACTTGACAATGGCACCCAAATTTTTCTTTTTTCTTTTTTTTTTAAAGATTGACTTCTTGGCATTTTCTAATTTTCCACTGTTTTTTTCCTTTCTAATCAAAACAACCCTCTCATTAAAATAATTATACTCCCCACAATATGAACTTTCCCCCTCCATCTCTTTCTCTCTGTGATGTAAACAGAAATTCCCCTTGAGCTGAAAAATGATTACCCACAACCGCAACTTGTACTACTCTATGCCATATTAGAGAACGATAGCATGCGTGCATGCTCATATTATATGGACATACCATGATCAAGAAGATTATAAAGAGAAGGGGAGAAAAATACTAATTTGATTCACATGAAATGTAAGTGTACATATTATATGGTGGGACCCACCTCTTTTTATATATGCATTCTATATATGACTACTAATTTATTGAATAATACCGTTACATTTGTTTCATAAGAATTAAGACTAAAAGAGAAAAAAGAAAACAAAAGATTTGACGCGATTTAACAATATACTTACATCCACATGATATGAAATTAAAAAAGATAAGATTCACTAATAAGAAGCATTATAAATAAATTCTACATAACTACAAGTTCCGGCTACTAGTATATACAAATAAAGTAAAACTAGTAAAAATTTTAACTATACATGAAATATATTAATTTTCCCTGATAGTCATGGCCTATAGATAATGTGCTTACCATAGAATGTATTTCTATTGGCTACATGAACTACCTGATGTCTAAATTTTATCGGCGTTTTTTGTTATGGTAAGACGCGTAAGCTTAAGGTTATTTTTTACAAAAAGAAAGTACAATCTAAGATTCAAGTCTCCATTTTATTTTTGGGTGTCCAATTGAATGAGGTGTATCTGAAAAATGACATGTTATTTTTATTTTAGGACTTTTTTTTCTCTTAAAATGAAAAAAAAAAGTTATAAAAGTAGATTCAGATTTAACACTTAGGTAAAATGGAGGCTAAATTGGTGCGAGTATTATGTTCAGCCCGATTGGGTTATATATCCTTTTCTCATACAAGATGCCACAGGAAAATAAGAAACATGATCTGATACAAGATATTCTAATGCCGTGAAAGCTCAGGGCACTTAAACTATAAACTGTTGCACAAAAATTGCCTAACAGTGGGACCAAATCAAACTTTTCCCATCCTATAAAAAACCTCAACTCCCTCAAGCCTCTCTCCCATTCCAAAGCCAAAACATAATCAACTCAAAACCAAAACTCCAAAAGAGAGAGAGAGAGAGAGAGAGAAAAGAACCCTTTACTAAAAAGAGGTTCAAACTTCAAAAAACCAACCATGCAACAGCCTAGTGATCATGTTTCAGGGCTTTATTTCCTTGTCCCTCCAAACCCAATATCTCATAATTTCCAAGACCAGTACTACAACATGAACAATGTCCAAAACAACATCAACACACAAAACAACTTTCATCAGTTCAACAACAGATTGATCTCTAGCCCCTTGTACAACTTCCAATTCCCATCTCAACTCCAAGACATAAACAACATTAGCAACAACAACAGCAACAATAACAATCCACAGCCTTCATGCTTCAGCAGTAACTCAACCTCGGATGAGGCTGATGAGCACCAACTTAGTCTCATCAACGAGAGGAAGCAGAGAAGGATGATATCGAACCGGGAGTCAGCTCGGAGATCGCGCATGCGCAAGCAGAAGCACCTCGACGAGCTGTGGTCTCAGGTGGTGTGGCTGCGGAATGAGAACCACCAGCTCATTGACAAGCTGAACCATGTCTCGGAGAGCCATGAGAAGGCTGTACAAGAGAATGCTCAGCTCAAGGAGGAAGCCTCCGAGCTCCGCCAAATGCTCTGCGACATCCAGCTCAACAGCCCTTTCCCTAGCTTGAGAGACTTGGAGGATCACGTGCCTTGCAACACGGCTCATCTCAGAGCCGAGTCGTCAAGCCAGTCCATCACAACTTCCATGGATTTGCTTGGTTAAATATTAATTGATAAAAAGATTGAGAGAGGCACAAATTAAATTACCTTTTTTTTCTTTCTTCTTTTTTGGCTACTTTCCCATTTTCCAAGCATGACTCTCTCCTTGGCTGAAAGTTTGTATCAGATGCCAAGATATATATATTGGCAATAACATATTGTGAGTACTTTTTGGTCTGAATGTTTTTGCTCACATATATGATATGTCATCTCCTTTTATATCATGTTGAAATAAGATTCTGTTAGCCTTTGATTCTTCTCTATATATCACTTGAACATAATTTAGCATACTACATAGATCTTGTCAACTTTTCCACATGGCTTCAAAATAAGTAATTAGTGAAAGGAAATTCCTTGATTACGGAGAAACAACCCGAACAATATTTATTTGATCGTGATGAACTAGAAAAGAGTCTTTTTTTTTTTTTGATTTACTAGAAAAGAGATATTTGAGCAAGAATGTTAATTAAAAAGAGAAGTTTTAACTTTATAATGTAAAGTTTTCATATGCTACAAGGTAAAACAAAAGTAATATACTTTCACAGCACTCGCAGTTAAAACTTTCGGTCTTAACTTTTTTTTCGCAAATACTATAAAAATTAAATCAGGCGTACTAGAAAAGAAGAAAATGAGTGGCAATGGGTGGAGAAGAGGTGGACATGACGCAGGAAAAGAAAAGGTGGTGGTAGAGTGGTTGACGGTTCTTGAACCAAAACTACCATAAAAAGAAAAACAATAAATAATAAACAAATATAGAATTTGGGAAAGCTATCCACTGAAACCTCAAGTAGTATTGTTCATGGCTTTTGAGAGCTGCCTTGACTCAATATAATTGGACAAACTTACGAGTCTATTTTGTTTTATTGCAACGCACTTATATTTTGTTTCTCTTGTAACTTATCCGTACAAATTTCTTTAATTGTATATATATGGTAAGCAAATTGTCCAGACAAAAATCCATAAGAAATAAAACTAAACTTGTTCTTGCAACATTATTATATAAGAGATGTGAAGGTTTGCTCATAAATAAGTGTTACCATTATTAACATTTTTCCTTCTTTGTATATATGCTGAGGGATTTTTTTTTAAACATAAATGTTACTCTTCTTTTTTTTTTTTTCCTGAGAGAGTCTCAAAAGGACAAGAAACACTTGAGTATTGTGTGGCCACTTGAGCACGCTTTTTCTATAAATGAACTCCCATTTGATGATTAGGTTCATGAATTTCACCATAGAAGGAGATCGTTGAAAGTGAATATAAAATAATAAATAACCTCGTGGAAACGTTATGATTTCTAAACGCCTTGGTCTGAAATTGGTAGGTGATGGGAATATTTGTTACGGCCTTAATGATCATGCACTTGATCAAACTTATGTTGATCATGGCATTTTATGTAATGAGCTAAATAAGGTGTTTGAGAAAGTGTTGTTAAAATTGAACTTTTCAACTGAAAACTATAACATATGATAGCTTTACAATGTAACTCTTTTTTTAATCACTATAACATATCAGAGTTTTACACTGTAGCAACCAACAGTTTTGGTTAAAATTACGTAACATTTTGTTGTGTGAAAAAAAAAAAAAACATCCGATGTTTGAATTTGATCCACTAAATTTCATCACATATATACGTATACATATATATGTATATATATATGTGTGTGTGTGTGTATAGAGACATAATAGAGTAACAAAGAAATCTTCAAAAGCTCTTATTCTCAACCCTGCAGAATTCACATAGAACAACAGAATTCTTTGTTAGTATCATTGTCGACTATATCAATGAAACTTAGACAAGAGGGAGTATTTATATCAAGTTTTTGTGGTGTAAAGTATGGAGATATGCAAGAAAAATTGTAGATTTTTGCCCTTTGCTGGGCATTTTTGCGTTGCTTTTTTGTACCGATCGAAAAGTCCAATATCCAATACCAATATACAAACTATTGTAGCTTGGTCCTTTTCCTTCCAAAAAGTCCATGACAACCACAAATCCAAGGGGGGGTGGCCGTACAATGTATTCACGACTGAGAGGTCGAAGGGAGAGTCGAAATGCTGCCGTACAAGTTCAAACATCGACGGCTAAAACCATGAACCAAATATTGAGCGACAAGCTTAGGACTTGCCAAGTAAGATTACACCAAGAATAAACAATATGCAGGAAACGACAACATAACAAACGACGATAAAAAGTGAAACGACAATGAAATGGAAACGACAAGTAAAAGGTGACGATGAAAATGAAACAACAGAAGCATGATAAATGAGTTAATGACGATCCATAAAAAACAACAATAATAAGAGATAAACGACGGAAAACGGGAAAATGAGAGTAATAAAGGAAAAATGAAAAACGACAGCATACAATGAGGGCACGACGACAAAAGATAAAATAACAGAGAAAAAAAGGAGGGAAAGAGACACCACAACAAGAACATGAGAAACTAAGAAAAGGGAAACAACAACAATATAAAAGCGGCAATAAAGGGGAGAAGACGACATATTACAAACACAGCATATAAGAAAACGACAATAAAAAAGAACTACAAGGAAACAATACGAAAATAAAGGGCTACAAGAATGAAAGAACAAAAAAGGCCACCAAGACGAAAGAGACAACGACAGTAAAAAGGTGAAACGGGAAAATGAAAAAGAGCAAAAAGAGAGCATATTTGGTACACCATATAGTATTTTATTGTATTATATTGTATACAAAAACACAATGTAATACAATATAATATAATACAATACGGTGTGTTAAACAAGCCTAGAGAAACAAGAGTATAAAGGTAATGACAACTAAATGAAATGACAACAACCAATCAGATAATGACAACAAATAGAAAGGCCTACAAACTAGAAACAACCGATTAATAAATACCACGCAATACCGTGATGACGACAATGATAGAGAAAACGACAAGAAAAAAGGAAACGATTAAAACATGAGAAACCGTTTAAGAAAAGAGATAATATCATTTTTGTAATGACCGAGGAAACGTCATCAATAAAACCTAATATTTAATTGGGTTTAATTAATGAATTTATTCTTAAAAATGTGAAATTTTGTAAAAATTGTAATTTATGTGAAAATTACAATAAAATATGAATGAGCAGCATTGATTGCAAATTTTATGGCATATGTAATGCAATGGTGGATATTGTAAAATACAAATTTTATGAGTTTGATGACTCAGAGATTTGTACATAATATCCATAAAATGAATTTCATGTCACAATTAATTGTGAAATTGTGATATAAACGAATGAATGATTAGAATGTAAATAGGACATAGAGGTTGTCCTAAACCTAACTGGGGTAGAAAGGAGGCCAGAGCAGTATAAGAATACTGCTAAATGAAAACGCAGATACGAAAAATGTTATGATTGGCCTCCAAAAGTAAACGAAAAGTAAGTTAAATATTTTTATACAGTCTAAGGATAGAAAGTACACTGATTTGACCACGGTAGTATAGAAAAAATACTGTGTGATAAAAAATTACACAGTATAAATTTTTAACTCCACAAAGTGGACATTTGCTTAAATTTTATTGGGCCAACAAGCCATGCAATGTGGCCCAATAAGATGAGGACACCTAGTGGTATACTCATGGGTTACCATGAGTCACCAAATGTGATAAGGATGCATTTAAGGCAAAGTTATCACAAAAATTCATTTCCTTTCTTTCCTTCCAAGATCCGGCAGCCATGTCCAGGTCTCTAAAAAAATTTCTCAGCCCCAAAATTTGCAAAAATAACCCCAAACAAGTTTTACAAGCAAGTACAAGGATTTCCCACAAGTTTTAAGGTAAAATCCTAAACTTTTTCATGAGTTTTCAAGGGATTTTTCATGGGTAAAGGGCAAAGATTAATCCATGCTATTTTTGCATGAAAAGGAAGTCCAAGAAGAAGTTCAAGAAGCCTTTGAAGGCTAGAAATCCAAAAAGTGTTATTTGGGGTAAGTTTTAAAGTTTAAAGTTTTGAATTTTGTTTTCATTTTATTCTTTCAAACCCATGAGGGGTTTTGGGCATGTATTTGCTGGAATTTTATGTATATGTGATGATTGGCAAGTTTGAGTTGTGAAACTTTGGTTTATAGTGCAAAATAGCAATTTTTGCAAAAAGTGTTATTTTTGTAATCTTGATGTTAGACTTTGCAAAAGTGATGTTTGAGTATGAGAATCTTTTGATTAAGGCATGGAATGGTTTCTGCAGGGGTAGAATTACAATTTGTAAACGGATTTTTGTAAAAATGCCATAGGGACTAAATTGAAAGAAAAAGTTCATTCTCGGCAGTTTTGAAAAATAGTCAAAACGCCGCTGTATAGTGAGATTTTGAGAAAAGTTAAAACACGAAAGTTGTAGATCTCGTTGAAACTGTTAGGCCAAGCGAGCGTTTTGCCTAAAAACTCAATCATTTGTGAGTTTTTGATTTTTCAAGAATATATTAAAAGTGAAAAAAGAGTTAAATGGAAAAAATGTTATTTTTGCAAATGATTTAATGTATGGTACCTTAAGTAAAAATGATCCTTGAGAAAAATAGGAAATTTTGATGCAAAGAAGTAAATTTTAGTCCCGGGGGTAAAATCGTCAAAATTTTCAGTTCAGGGACTAAACCGTAAAGTTTTATGAAAATGGGGCATAATTGAGAAATAAAGGGATTTGACCCACTAAGGTGTTATTTTGAAATTAGTATGTGGTTATTTCGTAAGAATAACAAAAATCGAGCTCGGGTAGGTTAGTAAACCCGCGAAGGGCAAAATCGTCATTTTTGTCCAAAAAACCTAAACCGTTTTGAAATGTTTCTAATAGAATAAGAAAATGACTAAAAAGGTTCCCGCCCTTCATTACAAACGATAGAGTATAGTTAGATAGAAATAAGAAAAACCAGTGGTTTTTAGAGTTGTACATAGTAATACAACTCAATTTATTAACTAACGGATGTTTCGTATCGAAACATAGTGAAATTTGGCTAATGGCTTTGTAATTGGCCAACAGGATCCTAGGAGTCTAGGAGAAGAGATATCGAGGTTAAGTTGCCCGACATTTGCATCAAGTAAGTACCCTTCCCACCTACAATATGAAATGTAGGTTTAGAAAGAAATGTATGTATATGTATACCTATGCGTATAATTAAGTGTAAACTTGTATGTTTGCCATAATATGAATACCTAGGGGTATAGTCATGTATGAATAATTGTGAGCATATTAATGTGTACCGGTGTGTACAAGATGTTACGTACCTGTGTGTACAATAATGAAAATGAGCATGTGTACCATGATTTTGTATCAGTGTGTATAAGATGTTATGTACCTGTGTGTATAATAATGAAAATGAGCATGTGTATCATGATTTCGTACCTGTGTGTACAATGATAAATACTTGAGTATGTATAAAGTAGGTACCTGTGTGTATATTTTATATTAAGTACCTGTGAGTACATTATGCTATATACCTGTGCGTATATTAATGTGTACCAGTGTGTATATAAAGTAAGTACCTGTGTGTACTATGCTATGCAAGAGAATTTATGTTTCATGGATAATATGTGATTATCACTTCATGCATGATATGTCAACCATAATAAATAGACTGGTAAATGTATCACCAAAAATTAAGAAAAGTGTCGTACCGACTCCTAACTCAAGGAGAATTTAAAGGATATGTTACGGTCACGGTGTTACGTAGACCTAAATGAAATTGCGCAATGGTACGAACACTTGGGCCGTAATAAAGATAAGAAATGATGAGGATAAAGAAAGTTTATAAGAAAGCATAATTGATTCATGCATTCATATGAATATCTATGTGGGATTTTATGGGACTTACTGGGCTTTAGCTCATTAAGTATTTCATGCTGTAGGTATTCCGACGAGAAGGTCAGAATAAGTTCAAATGGTGAGCTGGCGAAGGGTTGGATGATGTGCAGATTGGGTATGGAGTCCGCTGCTGTAATGTTTTCCGCTACGTATGTTTAAAGTTATTTTGATATGAAATGTTTGAAAGAAAGATGTTATGAAAGTAAAAGTATTAATTATGTAAATACAAGTATGCGAAAGTATTTTGAGAATTATCAAGTTAATGTAAGTAAATTATTTATTTCTGTTTAAAAAAAAAATTTCTAAATTTTTGCCCTAAAGTAAGTAAGAAAGAGTTTTATCACAGCCCTAAAAGGCGGGTTGTGACAATTTTGGTACTCAATATTTTAGAGAAACATCGTATTAGTATTTTATTATCTAGAAAATATTAAAATGGTACTTTATAATTTTTAAAAATATCATTTTGATACCCTGGCCTGTGTTTTATGACATAAAATTTTCAACTTACCTTTTATTAATAAACTTTAAATTATTTTGTGAAAACAATAAATGAAAATAAGTACAAATAATGATAAAATAAATAAATAAGCCCATATATATGCTTTTCTTTAATGAGTTTTGTTTAATATTTTATTTGATTTTTAGTTATCGTTTTAAAAAAAATTAATTTGGGAGTCATTAATAAAAGGATAAAAAAGAAATTTCATGTCAAAAAAAAAATAAACATAAGACATCGAAATGATATTTTTAAAAACAACAAAGTACCATTTTGATTTTTTTCAAACAGTATAGTATAAATTTGATGTTTCCTTAAAACACAAGTATCAACAATGATAATATTAAAAAAAAAAAAAAGCATCAACAAAACGAGGAGACAGCGATAGGCAACGACAACATCTGAGAAAACAACAATAAGAGGGAAGCCAACAATGCATAAGAAGCGACAAACAAGTGGAAACGGCAACATATAAATGAAACGACACAAGGGTGAGAGGGAGAAAATGAGGTTTAAAAAGGGAATGAAGGTGACAAATTATGAGAAACGACAAGCAATAAGAAAACAAAGACAATAAGGAAACGACGACAAAATTGATAATATATCAGTAAAAACAAAAAACGACATAAATTGAGGACGCGGCAATAAATTTGAGGTGACTTAAAATAAAAATGACAAATCAAGATGTGAAAACGGCGTAAAAGCAAAAACGACAAGATTGGAGAGGCTCTCAAGATAGAAAGTCATAAACATGTTTCCACTCGTTCTCTTTTCTCGTGTCTCGATCATATACATACACATATACATACACACACACTTAGATATATACATATATATATATATATAAGTCATATGTTCACGTAAACTATATCAAGAGTTAGTCATGGCAAAAATAAACAAATAAGGTTGAAAGTCGGTCGCATATAACGCGTTTTCAATTATCGATCTATTGGAGTTGCTAGTTGTCCCAATCAAATATATAAAAGTAGATTCCCAACCAAGTTTTTCTTTTTTCTTCCATAGAATTCCAACCAAAAAGAAAAAGAAATAAAAAATTCCCAACCAAGTTATATTCTCATGTAGATTTTCCTCTTTTATTTAGCTTAAACATTCTTTTTCTTTTGAAAAAGTAAACTCCATGACTCTATCAACCATGTTGGAGAAAAAAAAAAGTATCATAAAACATTTATTACTTCTACTATAAGTCTAAAACAAAAAAAAAAAAAAATCTCATTCCTTTATAAAAAAAATCATCTCATTGTTAAATGCTAAAATGAGGCTTGGAAAAATCTCAACCACATGCTCCATAACCCCATCCAATACCAACCCCCAATTTATATGGAATGTCAAATTTTGAGTGGGACCAAATCAATAATTCACAAGTAAACCTCCAAGCATTTTGTACTTTAAGTAGCTAACTGTAACTATCAGTAACGTAGAGGCACATGGCCCTTCCCATATGCCTAACCCAACCCCACGCCCAAATTAACTCAATTAGTAAATATTATAAAAATACTCAATTAATAAATTAATAGAATGTTTAAAAAATATGATTACAAATAAAATTTTTTAATCAAAAATAATAGTATATAAGAGTTTTATATTAAAACTTTTTTTTATTATTATAACATGTGAGAGCTTGTTTTATACTATAGTCATCAAAAGTCTTGGTTATAACTGATTTTGTCAAACACCATACAATATACATATTTTTTCTTCTAAGAAAGTTGCAACTCTAATGCATATTTTCAAATTATCAAACTTGATCAAATTTTTCTAAACAAATCTAATAACTGAAATGAAATACAGATACTTATTAAAAAGTATTTTTTTCTCTAGGGAAATTGCCCCAAAAAATACCAATGCACATTATTTTTTCCCAAAAAGCGTTTATTGAACACCGGCGCCGATATTATAATTTTTTAATTCATTTACGCATATTAAAATAAATAAATAAATAAATAATAAACACATCTCAGATCTAAAATCAACAACACTTTCCTGTCTCGTAGCTCGTCTTGTGCTTCACTGATACTTGTTGAAGAGAAAAATCTCTGCTTCACTGAGATCGAAAGGCTTTTTCTCGTCTTCATTTTCTGAAGATTAAAATCGGAATCCTAGCTTTCCAAAGATCGTTCGCTGAGCTCCAATGGCGGTCGCCTTCCGAGGAAGCCGCGGCGGAGGGGGAGGTTTTGGCCTTGGCGGGTCCGCTCTCCGGAGCTTCTTCTCGTACCGGATCTTCGTCTCCGCGATGTTCTCTCTCCTCTTCATCGCCACTCTCTCCGTTATCCTCTCCACGAATCCCTACACTCCACACCATGACTCTGTAAGTTCCTCTCTCTGCTTTTTAATTGTTTTTTTAAATTTTTTAAATTTTCGGAATCGAGTGAAACCTAGGTTAAGAAATCCGAAAAATTGATCGTGTGATCGCAAATTATGTGAGGTTTTTGGCATTTGAAGTGAAATTTATAGAAAATGTAATGAAATCGATAGAAATTGAATGAAATTTTTATTCACAGGCTCTACCGACCTCTGGAAATGCGTATGTGCACCGAACATTTTTGGCTTTGAAATCTGACCCGCTAAAAACCAGATTAGATTTGATATATAAGCAAGCGAATGATCATATGACGTTGGTGAATGCTTACGCGGCTTATGCTAGGAAGCTTAAGCTTGAGATATCTAGGCAATTGAGGATGTTCAATGATTTGGCTTCGGAAATCTCGGATCTTCAAATGAAACCGAGTTACCGGACGTCGTTGTTCGAGTCGGATGGTCCGGTTGATGAGGACGTGTTGAGGCAGTTCGAGAAGGAGGTGAAGGATAAGGTGAAAACAGCGCGGGCAATGGTCGCAGAGTCGAAAGAGAATTATGATAATCAGCAAAAGATTCAGAAGTTGAAGGATACTATTTTTGCAGTTAATGAGTTGCTGACGAAGGCGAAAAAGAATGGTGCATTCGCAAGCTTGATTGCTGCAAAATCGGTTCCGAAAAGTTTGCATTGTCTGGCAATGAGACTTGTAGGGGAAATGATTTCGAACCCAGAGAAGTACAGGGATGAGGGTCCAAAGCCTGAATTTGAGGACCCAAGTTTGTATCATTATGCAATTTTCTCAGATAATGTTCTTGCTGTATCAGTGGTAGTGAGATCTGTGGTGAAGAATGCAAATGAACCTTGGAAACATGTTTTCCATGTGGTTACTGATAGGATGAATCTTGCAGCAATGAAAGTCTGGTTTAAGATACGGCCTGTGGAAGGTGGTGCCCATGTTGAGGTGAAGGCAGTGGAGGATTTTACCTTCTTGAACTCTTCTTATGTTCCAGTTTTAAGGCAACTCGAATCAGCAAATCTGCAAAAGTTTTACTTTGAGAACCGGGAGGAGAATGCAACCAAGGATGCAAGCAACATGAAGTTTAGAAACCCCAAGTACTTGTCAATGTTGAACCACCTTCGATTTATCTGCCAGAGATCTATCCGAAGTTGCACAAGATTTTGTTTTTGGATGATGATGTTGTTGTTCAGAAAGACTTGACTGGTTTGTGGAAGATTGATTTGGATGGGAAGGTGAATGGCGCTGTTGAAACATGCTTTGGATCCTTTCATCGATATGCCCAGTACTTGAATTTCTCACACCCTCTGATAAAGGAGAAGTTTAATCCCAAGGCTTGTGCTTGGGCTTATGGGATGAACATATTTGATCTTGATGCTTGGAGGCGCGAGAAATCCACAGAGCAATACCATTACTGGCAGAACTTGGTAAGTGTCCTTCAGTTTTCTTTCGAAGTTAGATATTTAGTATGTTTGCTTAAAAATATTTGCCATGGCAAAAGCTTTGGGCTTCCAAATTGCTAAACAAAAGACACATTGGTTGAACAGTACCTTTTCGGCTATTGCTAGTATCAAAACTGTCCGGATTGTTGAGTCTTGAACTATTTGATTATGGTCGTATTCTTTTGATGAATATTTGTTAACTTTATTATTCTATGAATTTGTGATCAGAATGAGGATCGGACATTATGGAAGCTGGGTACTCTTCCTCCTGGTCTAATCACCTTCTACTCGACAACGAAGTCATTGGACAAATCTTGGCATGTGCTTGGACTTGGGTACAATCCCAGCATTAGCATGGATGAAATCAATCGAGCTTCGGTCATTCATTACAACGGAAACATGAAGCCTTGGCTCGACATTGCTATGAACCAATATAAGAATCTTTGGACCAAGTACGTGGACAATGATATGGAATTTGTGCAGATGTGCAATTTTGGCTTATAGACAACTACCTTTACCGCTCAGAAATACTCAGGTGACATAAAATACGAGTTTCCAGCAATTATCCTTGATACTCTATTCATTCTTACATGTTGTGGATCCTTTACCAGTTGTAACACTCGGAGCGAAGCTCAGCGATTCTTTGTTTTTGGTGGAAAAGTGTTGTCCCATGATTCTTTCTTTCTTTTTTTTTTTTTTTTTTTTTTTAAATCTTCTATCAGCTGTTAAGGTCAGTTTTTGGATTGTAAACAACGAGATTGGGTAATGTATAAGTGGCAATCAATTTTTGGTTCAGATGTTTTACAATATTAGATACTTATTGATGTATGCATGGCTGATTGTATGCAATCCGTGTGTTCATTTTTTTTTCCATGCTTTGCCTCTGTTTCATTTTATGGCCGCTATGATTTTGTTCCTGATTCATGCCTTGTGTCAATATTGAAGAGTTTGATAAAATAAGAAGAATAATGGATTTTTTTTTTTCGAGTCTCTACACATTAATTGTAGAAAATAACAGGTTCAAATTGTTGCATGGCCGCAAAATATCTTCTAAATTAAAGATTTGCCGCAATTGAGTTTCATCAAATTCTTTCGTGTTGGTTTGGTGCACAGGTTTAGAATGATGTGATTTAGAACTTTATGGTTTGAATTGTAGGTTTTAAACTGTGGTTTTAAACTGGCATTGGGAACGTAAAAGTTTAAAACAAAAATATTAAGTTTAAAACGAGAACTTGTGTTTGAAAAATATGGTTTATAAAATGAAAACGAGAATGTGAATGGTTTTTATTGTAGAAAATTGTTCAAATTGTGTGAATTTGAGGGAGACAAAGTTTAAATTTTAAGGTTTAGGTTATTTTAAAACTACTTTTATGGTTTAAACTGGCTTTAATTATTATTCAATCAAACGTCAATTTGATCCGCACTTATGGTTCGCGGAAGAATTTGTGGAAGGGCAGAAATTGATGGCCCATTTGTTTTGAGAATTTTTTGGACTTAAATTTAGATTTGAGCATTAAAAATCCTTTGAATACGTGTTTGTTTTCTCAAAAGTCTGAATCTTTTAAGTATCAAGAATTTAAATTTTCAGAGTTCTGACTCTCTCTAAACTTTTGATACTTTGATATCTTTATTACAGTAAAAACTAAAATTCTTTTCCTTATATTTGATGAAAAAAATCATAACTGCTTTATTTGTTATCCAATTGAGCTAATTTTTTTTCATTGTATTTCTAGTGAAGAGAAGAATAAATTAAGATCGATATTGCATATTTTTTAAGATTATTAACATTAAGATTTTATTAGATTTACTGATAAATTAAAACTATTTTTATTATTCTATACTCAGATTAAAACTTAAATGAATATCTAAATTATAATTTGAATAACAATTCAAATCATTAACTTAAATTTTAATTTAAATTACATTAATTTAAATTAAATTACTATTTCAAATCCATTTATCAAACCGACCTTCCGTCGTACTACAGTCATATTAGGAAAGTAAAGTATGGTTTTGATGAGAGATATCATGTGGACCTATAGGATTTCTTGGCGTCACTTGTAACAGAGAAACCGACCTCTCTTTTTGGGGCCCACCAAGTGTTCTATACATGTGGGCCCCTCAGCTTTTCGCAGAAACCTACTAGTCCAATATGCAAAACCAATGGGATTTCTCTACAAGGTCCAATCATTTCTTGTCCAATCTTTACGCCCTCTAGTCACCAAAGAATGCCAATGCTTTTAAAAAGATTATTTAACATTTCATGAAAACGATGAACTGATTGTTCAAAATATTATCTACATGTATAAGAACTGAAAGAGAGCTAAATTTGAGTTTCCTCTGTAAATCTCACATATTTCCAATGATGCTTTCTATGTTTAAAGGGATGTGGCCAAGGGGCCATGTTCCCATGTTTCTCCAAAGGAGATATGCTGTCTCATATATGTTGTCTCAATCTTTGTCCCATTTATAAGACTTGGCCACGTGTCGTTTTTGTCACATCCCCTTAAACCTCGTTTGCCAATAATATCAAAATATTATGAATCCAACCATTAACGACATGGTGATATAAGCAGTTCTTCAAATAATTCCGTTGAGATCAAATCCACTCAAAGATTGTTTGAGTGCGATGATTTAGTTTTCTCCCAAAGATAACCCAAAATTTCCTTTCTCGTATTCCTCTCAGGGTCGCTTGGTGCAATTACAGAGACTTTACATACTAAAAAACTCTTTCCTCTTCGTTAAATGCTTCTGATCATCAGAAGTTAAAAGGGAATCTCCTCTGATTATTGGCTCCGTTTCACAGCTTGTTTAACGATCTTCCAACAGCAACATAAATCTTTTTTTTTTTTCGTTTCTTGTCTTTCTTTCTCTTTTTTTTTTTAGTTTTTATTTTTTCTAATATCAAGATTAGGAGCTTTCTTTACTTTCTTTTTACTTTTTTTTTTCTTACAAACTTTTGTATTGTAGTAAGTGTTTTTTTTTCTTTCTTTTTTAAAAAAAAAAATTTTTGGTATGCTCAAACACACTTGTAGGATGACGTCCTTCCCTACTCAATTTAAGACATTTGTAAAGTTTCATCCCTAAAGGGTATTTTTTTTGGATAAAAAAAACATCAAATAATTTTTGAAAAATATTTTAATTTATTTACTTTTCTCTTCAAAGTGTTCAGGTCGCGAATCTGTCATCCTTCACAAAAGTGATGTTTTCTTTTGCATGGTTTTTGATGGTTTTTTTTTTTTAAATATTTTACTTTTTAATTATTTTTGTGGGTATTTTTGTCTTCATGGTTTTTTTTTGGAAAAAAAAAATGCTTAAGTGATGAAAACGTAACAAGTTTTTTTTTTTAATAAACTATAGAATATCTTCAAAGTTTTGAAAAAAGAGGGGATAAATTAGGCAAAAGGAAATAAAAGATATTTTGTGTATTTTTTAATTTTGCAATAAAAGATATTTTTGTGTATTTTTTGATTTTGCAATCCTTTCACTTGCACGTAACTATTGACGAGAAATATTATATAAATTTTATTTAATGTATATTAACATTGAAAAAGTGTAACACAAGAAATTATCTCTTTACAACGTCAATTTTTACGCTCAGTCACTTTTTATACTATATAAAGGTACACTTCTCTCACCAAAACAAAAATTCTATTTATGTAATTATCTCTTATTTAAAAAGAAAAAATTACATATTATACCACTCTTTTAAAAACTGTAATTATTCATGTCACATTTAAAAAAAATTATGCCACATTATCACCCAAATTATATGTTTAAGTTGTATCATACGTAAATTATAAGGGTGTTCATGGAATATGTCAATTCTTTAATCTATTTAATCCAATCCATTTGTCAATTATAGCACAAATTAAGTATTTCTCAATCCATGTAATCCAAGAAATCCGAATTATATATTATATAAATATGTATACATATACAAAACTATATATATGCGTATATAATTTGAATAAATATATAAACCTATACTCCTATGATATCATGTTTAAATTTTTTATGCTTAAAAAAAAAGAAGCTTGCTCTGATTATATAAACCAACATTACTTACAAAACCAACATTATTTACTCATGTTTAAAATTTATATAAATTTGTTAGTTGTAATGTTTTGTAATGCTAATTAGTTTATTATTAAAGACTTGCATTCTATTAGATCGTAATATAGTAAGTTTATTAAATTAAATTATTTTATTTTTAATTGATAGTTTTTTAATAAATCTAAAGACTCAATCCGTGAACCCATAATCCAATCGCAAAATCTGTGGCTTTTAGATTGGATTAAGGTGTTCACAGGTTGGATTTTTCTAATTCGATATGTACAGATTAGATTATAAATTGACCCTTAATCTGTGTAGTCCAATTGTGAACATCTTACTTAAACACATGGCATTTATATAAATAAGTTTCACAATATGGAGTTTATGAAAATTCCTCTTTTGAAAAACAATAGTTGGCATTATTAGTCCCTAAATTATGAGGATTTCATCAGTTTGATCCATGAACTTTTTATTTTATAGATTGTTCTTTGTTGTTGTCGTTTTTTTAACCTCAAGTTGACAATAGTATTTTTGAAATTTTCATAGAAATGATCATACCTTGCTGCATAATAACTATTTTTTTTTTACAAAATTAGTTTCATTAATTGCAAAATATTCTCTTTGTCAAAAAAATTGCTAAATATTCTCTTCACTCTTATTAAAATAAAACTTTAAAAAAATTGTATATAATGTAATTAATTATGATTTACTATGTGACACGAACGTGATTATCTCTATGAAATGTCATAGTCGTTTGCCACATTTAATGTTAGGTACTAGAAGTGTCACGAAAATAAAATTCAGGGAGTAATTTGTTAAAATTAAAAATTCAAGACAAAATGACA